>QOKR01000394.1:0-44060 GCA_016880985.1 Phytophthora idaei
CAGCAAGGTAAGCATGACGTTCATGCTTACGCCCAACGTGCGCGGTACTTGGTCTCGAACATCGTGACCAACCCGATGGACGAGGCGACCAAGGTCGTCACGTTCATGAAGGGCTTGAGGGATGGTCCCGTCAAGACCTACCTCTTCCGAGAGTACCCAAGTACTCTCGAAGCTGCGATCACCTTTGCCATGCAAGAGGAATTTAGCCTGTGGCTGGCTAAATTGCATGTGAACGTGCCGAGGATGACACGTCCGGTGATGAGAACGGGAGGTCCGGAACCTATGGACCTCTCGAACGCTACGGCTGCTGGTCACCAGCAGCGGAACAACAGTAGCGTGCGGTGTTCCTGATGCGGATACACCGGACACTATGCGCGTGAGTGCACAGCGGCTGCGCACAAGGCCGGGGGCCGACGTGGCGATGCCGGGCATCGCCGCGATCAATAAAAAAAAACGCGCGGAACCAGTAGGCGCGAGGCGCCCTACTGGTAGTGCAGTCACGCGTGTCTACAACGGACACGCGACACTGAAGACTGCAGCCCCCAGTGAGAGAGACTCTCACTGCAAGAAGCAAGATGACAAGCCAAATCTTGTCATCCTGAAAATAAGGTCGAAGAGAGAGAACTCTCTTCGTGCTCCGGTAGACCCGGGTGCGTCGAACAATTTTGTTCGACAACGAAGTCTACCGAAGCTGAACTGCGAGGATGTAGACACACCTCGAAGTGCGTTGGAAGTGCGGTTGGCAACGGGTGCCACCGTGAGGACTGAGAAGCGCGTCGTACGCGTGCGCTTCTCGTACAAACATCGGGTGTTTGGGGAGAACCTTATCGTCTTTGACGATAAGTTTGACTTGGTGTTGGGCATGCCGTGGCTTGCACGGCATGATCCAGTGGTCAACTGGGAGAAGCGTACGCTTGTACGCTTCGGACGCAGATTTGCGTGTAGCACATCCACGACAGCGGAAATACATAGCACAAAATTATCGATAATTACCAGTAATTTGAGCATATACGTGGCTCTAACACTTGCAGTAGTTGGATGGAGCTGAAGGTGGTGGTTGCGGCTAAGGTGGCTGAGCGGCGTCAACGCCGCAGAATGCTTCTGTTGCTGCTTCTTTATAGAAGCAGCATAAAGGAAAGAAACTATCTTACTGTGGCTAGTCTACACGATCCTCTCGAGTCGGCGTGGCAGCGGCACTACTATGGAGGGCTCTCTGGTAGCTTCGTGTCAGCGGTCTCGCTGAACCCCGCCGCGTTTCAGATACTACTTGCAGAATTCACAAGCTCAAATGGCGACCAGGACAGCCTGGACCCCCCCCCCAAGCTACGCTACTTACATGCAGTACTAGGTTGTGTACTACATTTCTACACGGCTGCGGTAAAACTGAAGACATTGTGCGAAATATTTGGCGTTCCACCTTCAACTATGTCTACTATTCTTGCTCGTGTTGAGGTTGCCCTAGAGGCAGCGCTAAATGGGCTTCCAGATGCAGCTATTCGCTATCCTACCAAAGAGATTCAGCTGGAGTGGGTGGCCACAGTGCGCGCTCGCGAGCCGTTGGTGGAAGGTGTTTGCGGCTTCGTCGACGGGAAGAACTACAGAGTTCAAGAGCCGTCCGACATCGACTTACAAAATGCACATTACAACGGTATGTGTTTTATTTATGATATTTTTTTGCGTCAACTAACATTTCCTCATTGTTGCTAGGTTGGCTACACTCAGTACTTGTGACTGGAACACACTGCTATGGCTGTGGCGGTACACTTTTCTGGGCGAAGCACAACTGTCCCGGCTCCTGGAACGACGGGGAGATGAGCATCGCGCTCCAGGAAAAACTACCAGACCCCCGCATTACCGTTCCCGGAACTGGTGTTGCTGCTGATACAGCGTTTCCTGTATCAAAGGAGATGCAAGGACGCATTGTAACACCACTCAAGGACGGTGATATCGAACGTGCTCCGATACAGTATCGGCTGGGAATGCTAGCCATGAGCAACGCTATCAAGTCGCAAAACGCACTGCCCATTCCCCACTCGCAAAGCAGCACAGTGGGGAATGGGCAGGGCTCCACAATGCTACCGACAATTGAAAATACCACTACCGTTTGATCCGACAAATCGAGGCAGACGCATCAGCAACATATACCGCCTTTATAATTTTCGGGTTCGTCAATCCGGAATTAGTCAGATTAGGTCGGTCTTCATGCTGCAATAAAGCTACATAATACAGCTACCCATTTACTGGCATTCGCTGCGGCTAATCTTGTTTCTTGGCAATCTCAGCAATAAGAGCCAGGAAGCTCTCCTCACGCAGCCTCTCGTGTTCTTCGCGGTGCTCCTCGCGTATTTGCTCTTGCTCCTCACGCCGCACTTCGTCTTGGCGGCGCTGTGCATCGCGCTCGCGACGGTACTCCATCTCTCATGCGGCGGCATGCTCATCAATTGCCAATAGAACTGTGCACCGATATGCGTTGCTCTCTGACTCGATGTTCTCTAGCAGACGATCGACCCTGCGTCTCTTTCGGGCTGACTCAGACAGCACCTCAGTAGTTCCGGCTTGAATTTGCTTACCAAGCTGCTCAAGTTCAGCAGGTGGCCTCCCGGTGCAATTGATGCCAGCCAAGGATGCATTTGCCGAAGCCTGGTAATATGTCATAAATATACTTGAGTTTAGAATATATGTACCGAAATAATTGAAGGTTATCACATTAATCACTTTACCTACCGCAGCATTCCCTTCCGAAGCACCGGCAACAGTACCACTGGTACTTTGTGGAGCTGACAAGACTTTGGGCGATTCGGTGGTGCAGTGACAGCAGCATCAAGCGAGCATGCGGGCGAGACCACGTCGACCGTGACTGTGTCGTCGAGCACCAACACGCTACAGTACTCTTCAATAAGGCGATAGACGCGTTTGGCCTGGGCAACGTCAGCAGGGCAGCCAGGATTTCCTGTAGGCTTTCTTGTGCTCTTGGGCGCATAGAACTTCCTCTTGATTGACTATGCATTACACGTAGAAAACCCATTAGGTAGTCCGGTGTTATACTGTAGCTGCACAGCATTCCACTGGTTGGAACCGAAGGGCAGAATCTGCTCGACCAGCCCAAGCATGTACAGCGTCTCTGGAGCAGACCATCCTCTTCCTCTAGTCATAGTGGCGAATCCGATAATGAGGCAAACGCCGCCAGGCAGACATCTAGCCGTCGAGTACAGTCCAACAAGTTTGGTTGGACGTCGCGGAATGTGTTTGAGTGATCGTATTTTGCAGAGACTCCAAAACCGTATCTGCAAATGCGAGCGGTTTTGCATTACCTATCCCTACTTTTTGCGACAGGATATGCGACCCCCCGTTTGTGATTTGTGTTATTTTCTGAAGGACCTCACTAAATGCACTAAAAAAGCTGTAATTTTTTTCGATAGGTAACGGTTTTTAGAACAGTATTAGTGCAGCAAAGCGACCAGGAATTAGAGCACGTTGCACTACTACTTCAAATTAGAGCAGTACACGTCGTAATTAGAGCAATTAGAACAGCTACTCTTGGTAGCATTCTTCTCTTCCTCGCATTCTATCACTCGAAGTCGTGGAATTCGACCGGGATGCGCGGCTCGACGTTCGGGGCATGTGGAGGCGGATCGCGACGGTTGTGTTTGACATCGTCAATCAACTGCACGAAACGCCCCTTCACGGAGTTGTTGCGGACGATGAGGCGTCCCTTACATCCTTAACGGTAGCGGGTGCAGATGAAGTAGGTAGTGCCAGTTTCTTCGACACAGCGCTGACGGTAGAAGCTGTAGACTTTGAACTCCATTGTAAAAGAGAATCTGAGGTGGCTAGCAAGTGTGAAAGGCAGCACTTCCACGGTTTCTAATTGACTGGTTCAGCTGTGGTAAGGGGAAATGACTTGTTTATGTATTGTGGTAAATTACACGTGTTCTTGGTAAATTATAACCATTTTAGATCAAATTCGCTAAAACGGTAATTTATTTTAGAACTTTTAGAACAGTTTAGAACAGTTTTGTGGACGTTTTATCCAGCCCCTTTCAGCTTCGATGCAAAAATGTCAATCAGCTCCACATCAACTGGTTTCAGCTTGAATACATAGCTGACATTCCGAACGGACTGAAGGAGACGAATCTTGATGTCCATTTCAAGCTGAAGTGCGTCTCCTTTCGATGAAATCAGTTTACGCTGCGATTCTTGAGTTTCGTCCAGCGAACTGTCCAAACACTGCTTAAAGCACTGACAATTTAAGCGATAGAAAACAGTAAGTTCTACATTTCCGGATGCCTCTCAAGGTCTTTGAATACACTCGTACAGAACCGCTGACGCAATCGCAAATGCGTTTGCAATGGTCACGTAATCATCTTTGCTAATAAATCCAAATTGCCTAGGCGAATTACGGACTCACCATTGTTTCTTCCTTGCGCGGCTCCCCAGCCAGCTTTTCACCTTTTCGTTCTTTAGAGAAAGAAAATAGCGAAAGCTCTCACTAGGAAGCAAAGCAAACGTCGTGATTTCTTCGACTTCGAAGTCGATCACAGTCGCCATGGCAGGAGAATCGCTGAAAGCGCGACACGGAAAATTGTTTAGTGGCAGGTTTGAAGAGAATCGCTTCAAGAGTAGGCATCCTATCGAGTTTTTCCGCGAACTTGCTGCTTCTAACAAAATCCATGAATAAGACGGGGGAGCTCTGGATTTTATCCCAATGCTATACTTGCAGTCGCGCATCGTATCATGGATTAAACATTTTCTGTAGATTTTTTTGTGTGCTGATAGAGCTTGCTTTGAGCAACAGTTATAGGTGAATTAGCTGTAGTGTTACTTGGCCTTCCAGACGCAACATTAACGTGTGGGTTTTTCGTTGTCCCCCAACTAATTGTTATAGGAAGAGCATGGTATTTTATTGTATTACGGTTGTGTTACCATGTTATTCAACCTACACACCCGAATCTAAGAGCATGGTGCAACCATTTAAAACAGGGCACACTTTCATTTAATTCTATAGGGAATACCGTCTATTCGGGCAGCGCTTCAGCAGAGATAACAGGCTGGTTAAGTTTGTTAGGCATTTTTGTATGGTAGTAAAGAGGAAATTTGTTTAGGTTCCTATCTTGTATCAATAAGTATTGGAGTAATTTGGGTCTAAAATCCAGATAATTCTCTTAGAAAAGAACGCTTGAAGAATCTGTACGATTTCTCTGGAATTCCAACGGCCGGTATTATATACTTGTGCTACGTAGCGATTCCCGTTGAGAAATGACGTGGAGAATTGGATTGTGAACGATGCTCAAGTTTGCCGTCAGGATTTCGTAGAAATACTCCTGAGATATCCTCATGAGAAAACCTGGTCCGCGCTTGAAAAGCAAGTGATGTTTCCAAGCGATCTCTTTGAATATCAGCGATCATGACAGTTGGTCAATGCCGAGAAAATTCGAAGGTGTGAGCATATAAAGGGATAGCAAGGATATGTTGTAGATTGATTGGTGAAGAATCCCATCACTTGTGTAAGAGGTATTTACATGCTAAAATAAATTATATTCGATGAGAATTCTAGACTGGTCAGCAATTTCGTCCACCAAATTTTACGTGTTATCTTAAGTTTGGACGTTGAGGCGATATACTGTACCAGTCTGTTCCAGATATATTGACCGCTTCAACCTTTTTTGTGTTCTACAGCTATTGACCACTTGTTAGTACTAAACTAATTATGGTCGGGCTCAGCAGACCTCACAGGAGAGGACACAAAAGAAGCACTGTCTGCAGAGCACTTTATGCTACGGGGATGTCTTCCCTCCCGCGCTAGCTTTGACTTGGACATGTGTCGAATCTTGAAGGTATTGTCCCCTCGAGCAACAACGCAGTCGTCCATAACGCACTGTAGCGTTAGGAACCCGGCTTTCAGAGCCTCAGCAGGTAGTTCATCGAACACCACCTCTACGTTCGCCACCAGTTCGTCTAGAGTGTGAGCAGTCATACGTTGTTGGCGCGCTTGCAAAGCGTTGAAGACCGCAAGATCCAGCACGTTCATGTCCGGGCTATTTGGCGGTTGAAACCGCAGCTGCACGTCGCACCCAGACCTAGCTACCGTATCCTGCCAGTCTGTATCATTGGGTTTGATAGGGGGGGGGGGGCATTATCCTGCTGCACGACGATGTGCCTTCCTTCTTTTGCGCCCGGAAACTTAGCTCGAATTGATGGGAGGGCGTGCTCCACCAGCATGTTCCGGTAAGAATCCTTGTTCACTGGCACAGAGTAGGAAACCATGGTGCCTTTTGGCCTGTTGCAGTTGCTGCGTTTTGCAGGCTCGTGTGTAAAAAAAATCCCATACCCCAAGCTTGCCGTCAAAGAACTCTCCCGTGGTGGGGTCGTAGCGTGGCCGAGCCACGGCCGCCAGCACCATCACCTTCGGGATGTGCCTCTTGCTTTTAAGGCGGTGAACCGGTGCCGGTTCATCAGGAAGTAGAACGAATCGACGCTTGATTTTGCTCATGTAGAACAGCTTTTCATCGATATGAACTACATCTTCCATTTCATCAAAAAGATGCGTTGCTGTACTCACGTGCTCCACACAAAATGCAATCCTTTTCGTCATGTTACCTTCCGACAACATCGGCTTGGCGACAGACGTCTCCACGCGGAGACTCCCGCTGTGAATCGTTCGAAACAGGCTTGTTGGTGGAAGCAAGCAGGCTAGAGCTGCTGTACGGACGGTGTTTTGAATCGATGGGTCGACCGTACGCAGCCGTTCCAGCTCACGAGACCGGTCCGCCCCCCCCCCCTCTTCTCCCGGAGCTGTTCATGCTCGACGGAGAAGTAGACACGCCAGTGTGCTCGTAGTCAACGCGGGCCCGACGCCAAACACGACGAATGGTCCTGGCAGGGACACCGAATGCTGCTGCTACCGCAGGCGATGCGCCATGCGGCAAGACGCCACCCGTTGCTTGGTCGAGGAGGGCTGACACAAGTTGGGCACGCTCCGTGTCCGATAGGTTCGTGGTTCGGGGATGGTCGGGGGTCGTGGGCGTGTTGGATCTTGGCATTGGGTTGTTCGTCGTAGAAGGCCCGGGTGTTGGTGGGAAGGGGTGAAATCCGTTATGCCATCTGGGATTTCTTTGCTACATGAGGCCTGAACGGCACTAATTTTGTTCGGTTGGCGCCAATGTGCTGAGCTACGAGAAGCTCTGCACACCAGTCAAACCGCTAGGACCAGACGCGTTTATTTCGGCCAATTGCACGTGCGTGTGGTTATTTGTTTTTAGCAAATTACGAGCCAAACAACGTGACGCGGTCTATAGATCTGGAACAGACTGGTATTGCATTGCGTTTGAAAGCGATGATGAATGGCTACGTTCTCAGACAGCAAGTCCCTGGCTGCGATTGATTGAGCTCGAAAAATAATACTAGAACTAAGCTAGTACGTTAGAGACTCTCATTCGTAAATTTTCTCGTTCGACGCGTATTCGTGCCATGGCAGCCGGAATTGACTTCCAAAGAGAAGGAGTAACGACGTTTGCTTCGCTTCTTGGCGGGGAGTTTTGCTATATGATCTGTCTTAAGGCGACAAACTGAACATCTGGCTGGGATCTCGGACTAGCAAAACGCAGTGGTAAGGCGCCGAACTACTTCAACTATTGCTTATTATCTGTGTGAACGGTGCTGTTAACAGTGCGGTATTTGTTGTATTTTCCTGTTCACCAGGCAATCGGGGTTTCTAAGCAAAGAAGAATATGTGACTGCTGCAAACACATTCGTGGATGCGTCGTCGTCGGGCTACGCTTGGGTATATTTGCATTTCAGAGGTACACGAAGATGAGACGCTTATTGCTTTTTATTATTATTATTATGTATTTCACGTTCGAACCGGCAGTACTTCCAGCAATGTCTGGACCGTCCGCCAGACAAAACTCTAGAATCGTACCGCAAGCTCTGTTCGTTGGTCTGCAACGACCTTCAGCTTGTAATGAATTTCAGGCTCTGTCTGCTCGAATTGCCAGCTACGTGTTGAAGCTGAAACCAGTTGCTGTCGAGAAGATTGACATGTTGGAGTCGAGGCTGAGGACCAAGAAGAGGAGCTGGACAAGCTAGGCAGCCGAGTAGATCAAGCTGAACGCGTGTATTTGTCAGCCGAAAGCGCGACCTGGACGTTATCGATGCTCCAATGGAAGCCCCTGAACTCGGAGAACTTTGTGCTGACTGCGGGCAGTACATCGATCACTATTCGGATTCCTGGCCTGTACGGAATTGAGGTGCTTGTGAAGCATTGATCACCCCAGAATAATACTTCAGGGTTGATATCGTTGCGTAAGAATGATGTCGAAATTCAGCGCGCGGTAATTGGTTCTACCAACTTCTATCACAGCAGGTACGGTAGGAATTTGTCTGCTAGTCACCGGACCAGTACGTCGCTCATGGGCGTGGTTCAAGTCAAGGAGGACGAAAGAATTGCTGTCTCGTGCACAAAGACCAACAACGTTGACGACACTGCCTCATATTTGACGGCGGTTCGCATGGATCCTAACGAACGTAACTGTACTCGGCGTGATGAGTCATTTGTGGGGGATAATGTGCGTTTCCCCCCCCCCCCCTTTAAATCCCTGCAATTTGTAAACCACCATAAACTGAATTATGACTGGCTCAACATCAAAGAGCTCGCAACTGGAATCCTCTCGTACAGCTTGAGTATTATTCAGATCCACATAAATTTCTGGCTGAAGATGCATACTTAAGTACCAATTAAAGAGAAGCGCGTTCGCTAAGAGACACGAACCGAAAGTCTTTGTAAATGTTCTAGAAGAATGAGATCAACATCACCGTCACAGGAGAGTTATAGAAACAAATGAGGCAACCGCTACGAGATTTCATTGCTTTCCAACATGCAGTGTTTGGTCAAAGGGTTTTCTATAGATCTTCTCAATTTCCGACCACCACGACCAAATTTCAAGCGCCGCAGTCTCCCAGAGAGACGCGGTTCGTGGGAGACGAGTAATCGAGTAATAGATTATCGAGTACCAGTGTATACCTTCTGATACAACTGTCGCAATGAGGTTCTGGTGCTGTTGCCACACTTGAAAATTCTCAAAGTTGGAATCATCTCTGTGCCAGGGCTCGGTATATTGCAGTAATATATTGAGTAGATGTCCTCAGGGTGGCAATAAATAATTGGGTTATCCCCCCCCCCCTCACTAATATGGCAGGCGATGTAATGTACCAGCGCTACCCTCCCAACGCGCGCCACCAATGTAACAAATTTATCGCTCCCAAACAGGAACTGGAGAAGTCCACATCAAAACATCACCCCCCTGGGGCCGGCTTCCCATCACTTTAGTACGATATCTGAAAATGATCTTTTTTTCGACTGGAGGCTTGACTCAATGTCTATAGGAAGGATCGCAACGCGCTCAGCACACGAAAGCTTCGATAGCACGAAGTCGGGGAACTCAGATCAACCGATTCGTACTCCATTTTCAACCAATACTTGTACATGTGTATGAGATAGGCCGTTCGTTTATAGCGCTGTATTGGGTTCGGAGGTGAACAGCTAACTTATTACCAGTTATTGTTACGGCCCCTTCAGAGAAATAACAAAACGGTTGCTCGCCGTGAGGGGGGGGGGGCGATGCGAACGCCGTCAACCCCTCAACCTGCAAGTCGGATACACTTTCCATAGAGGAATGTGAACAGGTCGCAGGAACAGAGCAGGGCTCGGTAAATTTCAATGTGCCAAGTTGAACATTTGGCTTGAAGATCGCTCGAGTCAGTTGTAGATCCTTCCCTCAACGTACATTGAGCTTAACATCAACATGTCATTGTCATGTTCAAACAGGCAAACTGGTTTTCTGAATAATGAAGATTACGTCACAGTTGTTAATATCTTTGTGGGTGCGCCTGCGGCAGACTGCGTTTCGGTGATTACTGATCGAGGAATAAAACATACACTATCATTGGCATTTGGTGCTGCTGTAACTGGAGTGCTTCAAACAGTGTCTTGACTGTTCAGTGGGGAAGGATGGAGATGCTGAGTGTAAGCTCACCCAGCGTAAAGACAGGAAACTTCGACTTGAGTTGAGTTTGAAGATCCGCCTGTTGCTTTCCACCCGCAGTACCAGCTACGCGCTCGAGCTCCAGCCCACTACTGTTGGACGTATTGACACACTGGAGTCGAAGCAGAAGGATGACCAAGAGGGACTACAGAAGCTCCGTTCAGCGGTCGGTGCGAACAACCGTGTTTTCCTGTACGCTGAAAGTGGTGTATTGATGGAGACAAAGCTGCAATGGATGGAGGTAAGCATGGAGGTTTTTGTCCTTAGTGACGACAAGACTTCGATTGTGGTTCTTGTCCCGGGGCTTTACGTTTTCGGGGCTCTAGTAAACCTCGACTCTGTAGCGGATGACTGCGCTGGACCAGATGAATGATGCCGAAATTCAAACGCCAGCTACGTGCTCCGCTGGTTACTACGACAGCTACGGATACACTCCTCACCAGATCAGCACGTCGCTTATGCGCATCACTCCAATCGAAAAGGACGCACATCCCAGCGTGGTTTAATTGGGAGCCACTGTCACCACGAATGTGGCGTCGTATTTGACGGCGGTTGGAATCGGAGCTTGATCTCGGCAGCAGTAGTTGCTCTTGGTGCTATTCGCGTTGAAGGTTTGCTAAGGAAGACAGACCCTGGACTATTGAGCAGCCACTACATAAACACTTTACTAAGTAAGTATCTTAAACAATAAAATGTATGTATGTCGCCTGAGGTCAGCATACAAGACGGTGTATTACCAGCTCACTAGACACATGACCAATCCTTTGTTCGGCAAGGCAGTCCAGGTACTGCGAACAGTGCTGAGGGACAATCGCACGCTCCCCATCAACCTTCCTTCGGCTGGAGGAGCGCTCTATCTGTTTTTTTTTTTGTGTGGATGGATCGGGTGGAAATTCGGGCCCCGGTGCCAATGGGACTGTGGTCCCCGAGTCAGCGCGTATCTGGCCGGGCTCGCGCCGGTCTGGGTCAGCTGTATGGCATACGGCTCTCATCACGACCAACAACATAGCGGGAAATTTGGGCCTACTGAGGGGTCTCAAAGCCTGTGTCGAGTATGAGTGTACCCCGGTGCATGCCATCGGGGGCAGCCAATTAATCATCGGCAAACAACGACTACGCATCCCGCTCCCAGGGGATTATACTACCAGAGTCAGCGGATTGCTGATCAACTGCCAGTGATATCCTGGCGACATCAGTACCGCGAGTATAACAAGATGGCGGACAAACTGGCCAATATGGCCATGGATGTCTGCAGCAGCGTTCAAGTGCTCCTTCCTGCGACAGTGGTTCTGGCACAAGATGGGCAGATGTGTTTGTTTACTCAGCAAATGACGTTGGTCACTGGCTGAGTCGGAAACCCTTCGGGGTTCGTGGTCTCGCCGCCTTAATGACTCGAGGTACCCTGAGTACTGCGTTCTCATGGAGGGACGGGTGGGCTGAGACGCCCGTCGGCAAGGTTATCTGATGGCGTTGGCTGCGTAGGTAGTTAAGCAAAAAAAAACGATAGGTTTACTTACCCGATACGCTCCGTCATGGCGACTGCAGTACTTTGTTCAGCTTATATGATATTATCAATACATGGTATTATCAATGCAAAATAAATAAATATCACAATCTCAACGCATACAGTTTGTAGGTTCAATATCAACCAAGGCTGTTCATCAAGTGCTGTAAAATACTGGACTATCTTAGAGATGAAAGAACTGATAGGTTAAAGTCTATGCGGCAAAATGATGAACCTTTGAAGCGTTGAAAAGATGAGCTTCAGTATAAAGGCCTGAAAGTTCATCCTCTTCATACAAACATTAATATGTCCGTACCAAATATAACCACCAAGTGATATAGCGTGTAGGCTTACAGATCGCCGTTCCTGCGTGGCACCAACCTGCTACTGTAATTCACAAGCTTACGATTGCAGATACTGCGGCTACGAAGCAGGCGCAGGAGATGCGTTGAGTCGAAGGTCATCCAAACTCAAAAAGGTTGGAGCGTGGATCGAATTGCATGAAATTTCGTTTAAATTTCGGAACTTCGAGGCAGGTTATATTTTATTTTATTCTAGTGCATCTAAGTAAAAAAAATGATTTTTCTTCTTTTAGCACTATAAGTGACATTTATATTGCTTTTCACGTGCTAGGCACGGCATTAGTTTTTATACAGGAATAAAAAGTGGGTTCCCGACGCTATGACTACCGAGGGGATTGTCTGTCTACACATGATTGGCCAAATACCTGGCCTGTAGACGCACGTCTTTGCATCCACACGGTATTTGACATTCTTCCGACTTCAGCTTACGGGGAGAACATGGCTGAAACGGCAACCCACGATCATGCCAAAGGCGAGGAAGCTCCCACGAACACAGAAGAGTTTCCCCCGGAGCTGCCCTTGCAGTACCACGATAAACCGAATACCTTTTACGTGCGAGTGTTATTCAAGATACTACCAGTTGGTTCTACGCGATCTTTTCATGCTGGGCATTAGCTACGCCACTGTCATCGGATCACCAGGTTAGGCAGTTTTCCGCCGATTTCCTCGGGCAGATAACTGGTCAATCACAGGTGATCCTCAGCCTCAAACTAACTTTGGGTGTTACTTCCGCTTGGCATATGCAGGGATTGGTAAATCTATCTTCTGTGGATACTTTTTCAACCGCTTTCGACTTGAAGAGCTGAACGACGATTTCACCATCATAGCAGCATCGTTCTCTAATGAATCCGAGCTGGAGCATGTCGCAGCGTTCCAAGGTGGTGAATAGGTTGCGAACCTAGGAACCCCCCTCCCCCGCTCCCTTTTCTGGAAACAGTATCAGCAATTTCCATTGATCAGTCAGTGGGGGTAAATGATCATGTTCGTGGCCAATTTAGGGCGTGGCTGTGGTGGGTGAGATAGAGCAGAAATCTAAGAATGACTAGTCTAGACCTTTGTTTTTTTCCTTCCCGATCGGGAAACCGGGGGGGGGGGGGTCCTTTCCGCGTCTTCGCTACGTTTTTAACATCCTGAGTGCCTGAGGAAACCGACCAAGAGCCGGTGCTTGACTCATTCACCTATATGATGGCACTCCATTGGTGCCCCCGCCATACCCTACGAAAATGATATGCTTCACAATTCCTAATGAAGATGGTTTGACACACGTAAGAAAGATGAGGATCACACGACGTTGTACATGCCAAGGTGGGTCGCGGATGAACTGTTTACCCTGCCACATTTCTCGGGATCGACTCTGTGATTACTCGAGCTGTAATTGATGAACGCATTCACCTATTTGGCTATGTGGTGCGAAAGTGTGTAACGGGGCTAGAACTACCGTTACTAGCGTACCTTATAAGATAGGCGGAAGCTCACAATAATGAACTCAAGTCTCAAGTCTGGTGTAAACTCAACTCTGTTGTAGGCTCGCGCCAGGACCTTTGTCCCTGGCTTCTTGTGAGCCACCCAAATGAAGGTCGACATCTGATTGGCTGAAATGGGTCTGGCTCCGCACTTTCACCAATCACATGGTGACAACAGAGCGCACGCTAGCGTGTGCTTGTACCTACTTTCAATGTCTAAATATATAACTCTACCTACATGTGTAACTTTGCACATTACAGCACCGTAAGCGCAAACTCTCAATTTTTGGAAACCCGCACGCGCTGCAAAGCCACAGGTGAGATCGCTTGGCTCGACGCTGCCGGGTAAACACAACTCAAGCAGTCAAGCGAGGCAGCAGCAATACCGGATGGCGCGGGACACGAAGCACCAACGGAGAGCCCGGTTCCGACGCAAAACTCGGCGCCCCACCTGCTGGACAGCGACCTCAAGCCGCGGGGCCTGTACAGCATTGAGGGGCAGACGATCCGGAGACGCTTGCCACCATGAAGGGGTACTTCACGCGATACCGAGCGGCCAGGAGCAAGATGGCCAACAACGCTTACACGCACGACGCTTTGCAGCGGTCGTGGTGTGCCTTCATTCAACGCTGTAACGCGATCCGACGTGAGTGGCAGTCCTTCATGTCGTAGCTCGAGACGCGTGAAGAGCGGCAGGGCGAACACTCAATTACTGAGCGGCGGGGCCGTGTTTGCGATCTGGCGACGGATCTCCGACTGATGCGCCGCCACCCATCGTAGTTGTTCCTGCTCGCACTTAGCTCGCTGATCCACGCAATACTGCTGAAACAGCTGCCCGCCCTGATGCAGTACGGACTGGTCGTCGCATTTCTGGTACAGTCGGTACGCTACGTGTTCGCGAAGAGACATCACGCGCTTGTTCCTCCGCACGATGTCGCCGTCGTATGTATCAGTGTACGTCCAACCGGGTTCTCCGTACGGAAGCAGTAGCGGGTACTGAAGCGGATCATACGTTGCGTGTGTCTAATACAGTCGGAACAATCTGTGGTCTTTCGCGTAGAGTACAATATCGCGCGGTTGGTCGAGGTTACCGTCTTCAATCATGGTAGCACTGACTTCGGATACAGTGGGTAAGTTGTAAGTGCCAGGCCGCGAGCGATTCTCATGCAAGCGAAACCTGACATCGACAATGTCACCACCACTCGCTCGAAGCTCGCGTAGCCTCTCCCCGAAGGTCAGGAATTGCTGCGCGAGTGGATTGTGCTCCGCCATCATCGCCTCGATGTCACCCAAAGCGACAGGACATAAGTCACTGAAAATGCCTCTGCGACGCGTCGCCCGCTGCTGCATGTCGGGGTCCACGATGTATATCTGCGCGAATTTTGGCGTAACTGGTTAGTTCGTGGTTTGATCCGTGTAAGGAAGTAGTGAACCGAGATAATGACCCATGGCTCCTTGAATACGAAACGTATACACCCCGTGTTGCCCAGCTACGCTTTCGTCTTGATTCACCGGCTGAAAAGTACTTCGGTTATTGCAGGACGCACCAATATATGTAAAAGCGAACGCCTGGTTGTACGCACGGATGTGTTTGCAAAACTCAGGGTCCTTATACAGCTGCAACAGGCGGGTTGGTGCGGGCGGAAGAGCTGGAAGTTTGACGGCTCCTTCAAGACAGCAGGATTTCTTTGTCTCTGCTGGCCATTCCCACGCGTTGCAGTGATCACAGACTGTAGTCGGAGGGAGTCTATGGCGACCATCAACGACGTTTGGACCCGTAACCATGGAAGCGTCGAAGTCATCATGGTTGTGGAGGGCGTGGCCTCTGCGAGCACCACTACGACGCAAGCGCTCCCGCTCTGCCCGCTCGTCGGGTGGAATTAAGGCTCGACTTTCTTGGTGACGAAGGCGATTTTGCCATCGCCGGTCTTCACGTTCTTCCTGTAACAGCCTGGAGCGGTGCGACAACTGAAGAACGCGATTGCGCTCTTGCCGCGCTTCCCGTTCTTCTTGGCTTTCCTCTTAAAGTTGTCGTTCGCGCCCAACACGATCGCGCTCTCGTACTCTTTCGCGTTCTTCCTGTGTTTGACTTGCCCGGCGCTCTTCTTGACCGGCCCGATCGCGCTCACGCTCAGATTGTTGAGCTCTACGAGCCCGCTGCCGCTCGGTGTCTATACGTCGAGCGCGGTCTCGCTGAGAGGATGTCAAGTTGGCGCGTCTGGCGCGAGTTTTCTCTCTGTCTCGTGCCCGAGTACGTTCCTGCTGTGACACGGACATGGCTGCGCGCCTCCGTCGAGCTTGTTCAGCTTGGCGCTCGCGACGTTGTCTCTCAAGGTCCTCCGAGCCAGAAGTAGCTTGTTGCACCACGTGGTCAGCAGAGGGGTCATGATGGGTCTCCCTGACGTGTACCGGAGCTGTTTCAGCCGGCGGTGGGACCTCTGAAGATAGGAGCTGCTCAATTAAAGAGCGTGGTGGTCCATTATTTCCGCGCACTTGCACATTTCCACCCACCCGCTCGTTTCCATCCACTTGGGCACTCCGTTGGCGGAAGCGATACAAAGCACAATGTAGCCTATTCTTTCTTCGCGTGCGGTCTCCAGCAGACTCTTCTTCATCCGGCGACTGGTGGGCCTCTTCAATCTCCTCGATACTTGCGTACTTTCGTTTTCGAGATGCCATTTTACTCGCTACAGTGAAACCAACATAATATTTAAGCGAGATACGTATGCGACAGGGTGGAAATGTAGGTGAAAAGCTCTACTTAGGATACCCGGGGTGAAGCGCCAACCATTTTTGTTTCGCGGTACACAGAAAGCGGTAACCCTGCGACCTGCTACCCTCGCTACCTTATCTTAGTAGCTAGTTCCCGATACTCCTCCATACGCCCTCCAGTCGTAAACGATCGCTTCTTTTAAATTGTATTCTATGCTTATTTGTTTTTGTCCATCACGCACGTTACGAACCGACGAAGCATCTACCATCCACCGTTATTCATGGGCTGCACGAATAACAGATCCGGTCTTACTTCTCTAGGCATCTACCTTCCTTTGTATAATGCGGGCTGCGCAATATACGAATCGGGTTTCTGTTCCTAGCTATTTACTTTCACCATTCTTTATTTACCGCGGGCAACGCGCTAAATAAATCCGGTATCAGTTTATTTTAATTTATTAGCCGCTGTTGTGTTTTTGTCTTTCTTTTTGTTTTTTTAATCAGCATGGCTAATGTCGGTATTGACGACGGTTTTGGGAATTTTATTTTTGACCCCTAATTAGGGGCCAGTCCTAATAGAACAAGAGCAATCGTTTTATACTGATCTTTGTATGTATGGGAATATCGGTATAGTGGCTGATGAGTTTAGGGGTTAAAGAGAGCAGGGTGTAAGGGTCGACCACCTAGATGGTGTTGTGATTGGTGGGAACTGAGCCCGGTAGTATCCCTCCTAGAACCTTTCTTTTGGAATGGTATTCTTTTTTACGGTGCCTTAATCGGAGGCTCTCGGCTGAGAGCACGGCAACTCCATAGTGCCTCGAAACCGGTATTTCAGGATTCCGCGGTCGTATTACCAACAGCGGCGCAAGTGCGGTATTCCCGGTAATACCGATAAAGCTAACCGCCCATATCGGTACGGTGAGCAAAATGGAGCTCCTAGGGCACCGTGCCCGACCACGGACTCGGAGGCGCATGCGGTATCACCACCACAATGCGCCGGGTCCCAATACAGCCAAAGGCTGACCGATGACTGGGTCCGGGGAGAGGCAGACGGCCCGGCAAAGCCGGCTTTTATCGCCGTTTGTGCTGCCCCTGATCCCGGATTGGGTATGAGACTTCCCATGCCGCTGGCGGGCGGACATGGGCGCGCTCAGCATCGGGCTCCGAAGAGCAGGAGGGGTGGTCGGGCAAGAAGTAATGTTTTATTAATATATAATTGCATACAACTACACACCTGAGTCGTAGTGGGTCCGTGCGCGCCGTGTACTGCCGTGTCCGCGGCCGTTTTATTAATGAAGGGAAAATGAAAGTCAAAACGAATTTTTTTTGGCCAATCAGAATCGTTTTTGAATCGCCATTGCGGCAACGGACCGACTACGGACAGCAAACTACGTTAGTTGTTTAGCACTAGCCGAGCGCCGCCCGCGTGCGGGAGACGGTGACATGTTTAGTCCCAGTGGCGTGGGCCGCACGCCTTCGCTTCGCTCTGGCGGGCTTGAGTGTCCTATTTTGAAACTGAATCTTACCATAATCTTATATCTGAGGGGTAATTTGTACTCGACATGCCTAACTTTTAAACGGATTTGTCAAATTAGATCAGAAACTGAACTTCGTTGATTAACGTCTTCTTCCGACCCATTAAATAATATGCCTGCGACTATGGTTTAATATCGGCTAAAATGATATTTTTCTATGACCAAGTGTGCAATATCCGGTGCGGAAGAATACGTAACGTATTACACGTTAGTATACCTCGCAAAAATTGTTGTTAGCATTTTTATTTACACTTAAATGATTTCCATTTTAGCCATGTATCTCGGTTTTACTCTCAAATTTGTTGTGAATATCAGCAAGCCTATCCTTACTCCGTCTAGCAACGAATTCGTGTGATAAACGAAAATCTCCTTTTGCAGGGCTTACTCGTCTATTAAAACAATTAATTGGGCTGGTTACCAGTATTAGAAGGTGAGATGTACGGGTGATACTGCACGATACAAAAACTCAATACATGTAGAGCCTTAGAATGCAAGTGTTTCGATTAGTACAATTAGTATTCGCGAAACGCTAAGTGAGCCCGTGTTTGCAAACTGTTTTGACAAAGCATGCGGGTGCATGATGTACACAAAAACCTTGTAACGATTTGATTGGAGTTGTTGAATACAAAAGAGCCTAGCATTTGCAAACGTTACTTATAGGAGGGATACGGGTACTCTGGTGTTCTTGGTATGTGTAATCAGTCTGGACTCCTATTTAGTCTAGGCCCTCAGTTAGTCTGATCCATACTAATAGTCGATGAGTGGGGTACCTGGGTAGTTCAATCAGTACGTAGTGCATGCGCAAGCCAGCTCGATATATTAAAAAAAACTAAAACGATCTGAATAGGATATATTATGATACTACTTCTCTCACACTGATCATCTTTGAGCCAACAGCGATGATTATCTTCCATAATGCATCCACAACAATGTGCACAAATAGTCTGATTAATCGAGTTCTTGATGGTCTAGAGTAAAGGCTACACTTTTTGTTACTGTAGCTAAAGCTAAAACAATTTAGAGTAATCGATTTACAATTTCATTGACCATTCAGTGTGTTCCAGTATAACTACATGTACTCTCTATCTATGCGATACAAAAATGTTCTAGTTTCCTCTTAGCACAACGTTCTCATCCTTGATCCCAGACAACGCTACCACATGATTATTTTTGCAATCTCAAGAAACCTGGGATATTTAGTCTCAAATGCATTTCTAAACCAATATGAGCTCTTCTTAATCCTTTTAGGCTTTATGACTTGGAAGTGGACCCAACTGGTTCTGTCAAAACTGCATTTGCTCAAAATACAATTTGACGGGAAAAAGCTTAGCGGGTGCTGCCAAAAGTATATTCTCTCATAGCTGTAGCAGTGTTATTCTTGGGGCGCATTGTGATGTGTCGGCCGCATTAAAAAAAACTTACTAATAGATGTTAGCAGCTATTTAATATATCCAATTATTTATGAAGGGCCACCGCCTTCGCTTCACTATAGTAGCTACTGCGCTGTAACTTACTTGACGTGGACACCTTCATTGTCAGCATAGTGTGAAATTCTCTTTTTATCGCGAAATAACTACTTCGAAGTAGTTTTCTCTTTATTGGTACGCAACGTTCTTATCTATCATACTACTGGTACAAATCTGCAAAGGTACCCAAAAGCTTTTATTAATAATGTCAATCTGACGTTGTATCTCAAAGAAACACTCCGTTTAAAAACAAAAACCAGTCCCATTATCATATTTCTATCGATATTAGCAGTCGTTGCTTCGCTTGGTACAGAACCTATTACGTGTATCCATATTAGCACCCGTTGCTTCGCTTGGTACCGATCTATATGTTATTAATAATGTGCATGACAAAACGTATAACTCTGTTTTACTTGGAAGCAAAGCTATTAACCCATTAAAACCGCGAACCGGGTACAGCTTACCCTCCCAGCGTTCTAGGAAGCGCGAAGTTCGTGGCAACACATTTCTAGTGCGCCAGCAAAGGGCGATAAGATCTCTAAAAGCCGTACTTTTGTAAATGTCGCCTTCGTTTCGCTTGGCAACAACTGTCTGTGGATAGCCTAGAAAAGCCATTCTATGTTCAACATATGTACTATGAACTCTACATAAAGTTGTCGACGTAAACATCAGTATCGTATATTGGCCAATGGGGCCACCTTCGCTGCGCTCGGCAGCAAGTTTTGGCCAATCCGAATTGTTTTTAGCGTCATTGCGGCGACGGACAAACTGCAGAGATGAGGACAGCAAACTATGTTAGTTGTTTAAGATTTGGGATGGTTATTCCACCTCATTAAGTATTTGGCTCTTCTTGATGAAACAGCAAAGCAAATAATATAATAAGAAATCGTTGAAAGGTTGCGTGCTGGTGTTGTGGCCAAATTCACAATATCAATCATTTCCATTGTCACTTTCCCTCTTTTTAAACTTTCGTGGAGAAAAGTTGGATTTGATCGATACAGCTTGACGCCATCACAGCATTTAAAAGGTCATATTCGCGCTCAAAGTTATCTTTACAAGTGCTTTCACTAAGACTGAACTTCAGTTTTATTCCCAGGTATCCTGAAACGCTTTAAACGGCGTCGCTAATAGTGAACGTCAAAACGTACACTCAAAAAGTCTACGTGATAGGTAAGATTTCCGGTGTTTGTCTACCTAAATCGCAGTTTATCCCCGGACCTGCTAGCCTGAGACCGACACTGAGTAGACGATGCGCCTCTGTTGTAGATGGAAGTGCTTCAAAGACTCCGAAGATGGATATTACAGTCGTGTCAGCCATTCCCAACCTTGCTTGCACGCTACTGACACCAACTGGGACTTTAAGTGTTTACTTACATGACGTCGGAGGCTGCGGAGGATGAATATTTCACATAGATTTCTTGGAGTAGGGCCTGGAAGTACCATTCGAATACGAAGGGGAAAAAAGTATTGAAGTAGACCCAATTACGAGTATAAATGGAAAAACAATTGGCTTTCTGAAACTAGCAGCTCAATAGTTACTAACGCTGCTACTTGCATCGCCACAAACGAAACGTCCTTCGTTGGCCACTTAGACCAAATTGTAGAGATACATCTCCCACACACGAGGTGACTAGCATTTCCAGAAATCTACTAAGTATGCAGGTGACACAAGCGTCTGTGCTTCGAGACTTTACCTTCGTTTTTGGGATCCAAATTTACACGACGTCGTTCCGGTTTTAGCTGGGAGTGACTGGCCTCATACAAGGCCGCAATCCAAATTAAACGAGCAAATAATGCGAAGTAGATATCGTTATGCATGTAATCTCAACCAACTTCGGCCAGCGTTATAATATAAATTAAATTAAAATCTCACCTAGCCGGAAAACCGATAGATTGAAACGAGCAATTCCTGAAACGCATCACTACAAAAGTCTTATCGCTGATGCCAATCTACAGATACGATGCCTCTCCGCATTTTGCTGTGCTCTGAAAAATGGCCAACTTCAAAGAAATATCATCGCTTTTCAGTAGTTGGCGACCAGCTACGTTTTAAGTCACCAAAAGGAAACCACGCGGATGAAGTCGTCGCCGCCAAGCGCGTGCAGCACGCACGAGTGTGGCTGAAGAGCCCATGTCGTTTACACGGGAACACAAAGCATAGTTTCTAGGGTTTGTAGTGTGCCACAGAAGCGAAAAACTATTTTCAAGTTGCTATTTTCAAAATAGCATTTAGTGATTCTTACTGCCGAGTTTCTTGGCAAATTCGCCGTGGTGACTGAATTTATTTTGTGGAGCTTAGCGCTAGTGCTCGTGCCAGTAAACACGAGTCGTCAATACCGACTACCATCAAGCCAGCTTTTTAAAAAAGAAAACAAAGGTGATTGTTAAAAATTAAAAATAACTAGTAACCGGATCCGTTATCATGTGATACATGTTAATAGTGGAAGGTTTACTATAAAAAAGCTAGGACCAGGAAACCTGATTAATGTACCGTGTAGCCCATGATACACGGAGGAAGGTGGATGCCTAGAGAAGCGACACTCGATCTGTCATCCGTGCTGCCTACGAATGATGGAGGAAAGTGGACGCTTCGTCGGTTCGTAACGTGCGTGCGGGGATATTATTTTTAAAAAAATCACTATTACTAAAAGAAGCATTATAAAAGAGGCTGCCTAAATAGTATTACGGAGTATTGAGTGTACAAGTGCTAACCTATTGGGAGTTTTGAGCAAATGACCGCGGTGATAGGTGCGGGTATATACTATTCTTGCTTCGGTGGAAATTGGTGACTGCGTTCTTCTTATAATCTTCCGAACATCAAATTGGGCGACTTGCGAGGTTCCAAACGGCTGCTCAATGCCGTGGATATAGTTGAGTGATGGGGCGTAATCGGAAGTACAACACTGAAATGGAAATTGAAGAAGCGTTTCGCCCACCTGACGGGGAAGAATCAGAGGTGGATCAAAGGCGCAGATTATCAAGCCGAACCTCAGTTCTGTATCGACTTAGAAAACATCAACGAGATACAGTTGACACTTTGCGTGATACAGCTCCAAACATACGACTTACGAATGTCGACAGTGATAACTAACGCGCAAAGATTTGATGGCGTGACGTCTGCTATACGTTCTATTCACATTTCGCAAGGAGACAGAGACAATGGTGTCAATTCAGATTTTGCAGTTGAGACTTTGTCCAGGGTGGGACGGGCTCCCCTGAGGGAGCGACGAAGGTCCAGTCGACGATGAAGGGCAGATTTAACACCTTCCTAACTACAGGCCGCTCGCGAACTAGACCGGGATTGAAAGGCACGACAACGAGCGAACCGGTCCGAATCACAGGTTTTTCGGGATAGGGAGGCGGATGCTGCGCAATAACGAGATCGACGAAGCGCTGCTTCTGAGGAGCAGCAAAGCCGAGAGCGCGAAGCAAACGCGGTAGCAACGGCTGATCGACACAACCTCATGACCGAAGAGGAGTGGCAACACTTCCTAGAACGTGATGCGACAGCACATAGAGATCAACGAGTATATGAGGGTACAAGAGCATCAATGTATTCAGGATCGTACCGCGGTAACCCCGAGAGTTCGACGTGAGGCAATGACGGACGAGGAACGTCAGCAAAGAAACGAAACAGCAGTACTGTGTCGATTAATGAGTGCGAACAAGAGCGCCTGCGCTTTGTCGAGAAAACCCAGCTCCACTACCGTCTTGAGCGATTCAAGGGCTTGCTGATGCGCTGCGCAACGAATCCGTCGAAAGTCCATTAGATGGCCGCTGATGGAATCAAGACTCCCTTCTCGGCAAAACAACACTGTGAATGGAGATTCAGGGGAATCCAGAGGCAGGGGAAATCGCTCGCAAGCTTATCATACCTCCTTAGATCGCCGGTGGCCCTCGCTACATGTATCAGCGTTTTCTGGATGTAATGGCAATCGTTCGAGGAACAAGGGCGCCCAACTTGTTTATTACGATGACTTTCAATCCCAATTGGACCGAAATCAAAGAAAAATTACGACCTGGTGAGAAGAAAGCACACCAGCCAGACATTGTGGCTTGCGTGTTCATGCAGAAGCTAAGAGCGCTCAATAAGGACCTCGAGGAGGGGCTGCAGGGGAGATTAGCCGCACGGATTCATGCCATCGAATACCAGAAATGAGG
This sequence comes from Phytophthora idaei, assembly GCA_016880985.1. NCBI lineage: Eukaryota > Oomycota > Peronosporomycetes > Peronosporales > Peronosporaceae > Phytophthora > Phytophthora idaei. The sequence goes on from QOKR01000394.1 coordinate 23,244, forward strand.
CCTTCTGTACGCCCGTATCCTTCTGATTTTAAGGCCAGAACTCAAACCAGTGAGCGCGGATGATGTCGACAAGTTGGCGTCGACAGAGCTTCCAGACAATGGAAAATAGTCAGAGCTGCATGAAACGGTGACATCGAGTATGCTGCATGGTCCATGCGGAACGCAGCACCCTTGCATGAAGAACGGGAAGTGCTCCAAAAAGTTTCCAAAACCTTTGGCTGAAGAAACCGTTATGAGCCCAGACAAATACCCTACGTGTAGGCGTCGAAGTCGTCCTGATGGGAATTTGCATCACAGAGGGAAAGTGTGGGATAGCGCGACTATTAATTATTCAATGGGTGGCGGCGTACAATCCATTTCTATCGCAGAAGTACAACTGCCACATTAATGTCGAGGTCTGCGCAACGAACAAGGCGGTGAAGTACATCTATAAGTACGTCTACAAGGGATCGGACATGACGACCATAAAAATTGACGGGGAGGAGAACCAAGCGAACGAGATTCGTCAATACCTGTTAGGGCGCTACATTTCTCCTGTTGCGGCATGCAACCGACTGTTCAAGCATCCAACCCAAGGCTGTTCCCACTCTGTCCTCAGTCTACCCATTTACTTGGAGGAAATGAACATGGTCGCATATCGTGATAAGGCGACAACCCCGCAGCTTTACAACCTAATCCGTAGAGGCCGCCGAACAATGCTGACCGAGCTCTGTCTACGCGATCCAGTTGAAACGGCTGTCCCAACAATGTACAGATGGAAGGACAACACGTGCCAGCCCTACAAGAGACTCGTGTCTTCGCTAGGTCGAATTGTCCACGTGTCCCCACGCAATCCGGATCGATTCTTTCTTCGGCTTCTACTGTGTCATCGGCGCTCACTTGAATCGTTCTCTGGTCTTTTGTCGTGTTGACAGCGGAGAATTTTACCTGCATCTTACAGTAGTTCCGGGTGACGATCTCAGGGTCAACGTGTCATTAGATACTTCGAAATAATACGTGATGTAATGTTGTGTACAGTGTGCTTCAAGGCCCCTTGCTCAAGCAACCACCTTACCAAATACTGTTCGAAGTGATCCTTCGAGCTGCCACCTCCGTCCACATTGGTCTCGCATTTGCTTGGATGTAGGAGTACATGTAGTACTTTTAAGTACTTCTCTTTACTTAACCCCGTACTTCCCGCCACGAAAGTGAGGTGTAGTCAAAGCTCTTATGTTGTACCGTACAACATAATTTAGTATAGGAATTTGTATGTTCAGGGATTTCGTCCAGCTATGCCCTTGGGAAAGTAAGGCCTATGCACATGCAGAAAAAGACACCTCCCACATAATATCACTTCATGTTTGACACGTTGAGCATGTGGTCTGCCTTATGATGACGTTGCCAACATAAAAGATGGCCTATTTATTTGGAAACCGCGTTTTTGAACTATTGCAAACGTCCGTCAACATTGATTGCACACAGCGAGCCAATAAGCAAGAAGAGAAGCATGACGTATCCATTGATTACTCGTGAATAAGCTAGGCGTGCGAACAAAATTGGCCGCAGTCAAAAGAAAAGTTCCATCAAACCGTCGTCGTGTGCACAGCCTCTCCCGCGCTTCTGTCTCCTTCGCAGGGGCGAGAGGCTTCGCTCCCTGATCCACCACTGGCAGCCGTAGGCGCGTCGCTTCCAGCGGCCTGCACACGGCAGCGCCGCTTCTTGCCCGCTGTGCAGGTCCACGCTTCCGCACCGTGTGCTCTTGTTCCAGCCGACGAGGGATGTCGTTGCCGTTGTTCCGATCCAAATACCATATCTGGAAGCAGGTGCGTTCCCTGCCCTCTCGAACTACATTGCACATGTACTTCCTTGTATACACACACTAAAATTAGCCTCTGCATGTCCAGGCAAGAGCAAAGATGACAAGGTACGCACCGAATCACACCAGACGAGCATTCTGGGCAATAGTACTTTGTGTACTTACGCGGTTTGCTCTTTAGCAGTGCGCATACCTTGCACGTTCGCTGACGTTTCTTCTTGCCTTGCACAGTGTCTGCAGTGTCCGGATTTTCAGCAAGCGTATGAACTTCATCAATCTGCGCATTCGTGCGCTGACCATCCTGTCTGTTGGTCGTGCTGCTTGCGGGTGACGCTGCCGTACGGTCTTCCGCGCAAGTTGCTCTCTAAAATTACCATAGTCAACATGACATGTTGTTATGTTGGATCCCAGTAGTCCATGGTTCAGCTTATGTTGATCTAACAACATAACACTTACCTCGATGCTCTCGAAAGTCTCTGCATGTACAGCCATTAATTGTTCCATGAGTGTCTCGAAGAATGCGTAATGCTTGGGCGGACGCTCCCCATTCACCTTCTTGTTGTGTCGAAACACGATAAAGGCGTTCACCAGCGCCATGTCAACCAAGCCCAGGAACAGGGTCTTGTAGTATTTGCGGGTCTTGTAAGATAGTTGAACACTGTAATGCTGCATCCGGAGCTGGTCGCGAACGTCGACACCGACCATGTATCGATGATAGTCGCGCACCAGCTCCGGTGCTTGCAGAGTCTGCATCTCGCCTCTGATACGCCGATCTAGAAAACAAGAAGAACAAATAGTTAGCTCTATCAATCACACACGTGTACACAGGTACTTACTAATGGGGACCAGCTTTCGACTGCCTTCACTACTCAGCATGTGGACTGGATTGCGGTCCATCCACATGACAGCCGTTATCTGCGGAAATGGCTTATTTTCGGCCAGCTTGATCGTTCCTGATGGTGGGTCGAGCTCATTTACACCGTTCACCGTCTTCACCTTCTTTTCTGTCTTCACTCCCTTTGCGTATCCGGTCATTCTGGTTTGGATTGTCCCAGTGATGTACATACGTTGGTGAAGGAGCTCCAACGCAAGCTTCACCGACGTATAGAAGCGGTCTGTAACCACGAGACGCCACGGAGATGTTGACGAAGGAGGACACAACGCCTTCATGTTCCGGAGTACAGCGGCCTCACCACAGTTGTTATCAGCTGGAACAGGTGTGCGGAGGTGCGTCTTCGCGCCACAGTATACTTGAAGCCTATATGTTGTATGTTCGCATGAAAACAATAAATAATACGTTAACAACATGTTGACAGGGAAGGCTTCACCAAGGTACTTATGTTGGCTTCAATCCAACGTAAGGACTTGTGTCAAAAATATATATGCCGCGTCGAGCTGATGCTCGTCGCGGGCACACATGCGGGTGACATACCTCATACAGTACGCGGTATCTGCACACGCTGCGACGAACACCTTCGTCCCCCATCTGTGCGGCTTATCCTTGTTGAATTGGCGGGTGGGGTTGTAACGGGAACGGGATGAAAGCGTAGCTTCATCAAAACTTATAACCGGGGGCACCTTGTATCCGCGCGAGAACGTACGCTGAAGGACGTCCACCACGGGACGGATCTTCCAGGCTCGATCTGTGTTCACCTGAGGCGACTTGTTATTGGAGAAATGTAGATTTCCCAGGATATAGAAAAACCGGTTCCGCGGCATAAACTTTCCGAAGCGGTTTGCTGGTAATGTCTCCGGGTGCGTTACCGACCAATGCGCTGCGATACCTTTTCGCATGGACGACAGCATTCTTGCAATCAGCAGCCCCACTACCCTCAACACCTGCCAGGCCTCGATAGTCTGGACGTTCGCAAGTCGCCGGCGCACGTCCCCGTAGTTCTCAACTTCTTCGCCCTTTTGACGCTGCTGCACTTGGATACTGCGCGCTCGAGCAGGTATCGATTGGGTATGATACTCGTTGGTCTCCACGGCAATCTGGGTTCAGAGCCTTGGAGGTAGAAAGTAGAAGAATAGCGCTAAAGGATCGTCAGCCACAACGAGCACACTGTCAGAAGGTCCATACGGTCCATCATACAGATCAGCATACGTGGGATCGGGTCCGAAGTTGTCTGGATCTACACAAATCCATACAAACTACAGTAGGTTATGTTAGTTTATGGTGGTTATCCATACATTCATACGACCTTATGATGACATCTGTAATGGGCCAACTCTGTGCCCACTACTTCGGCTTACACGTTAGCGCACGTGTACGAGGTAGCGTAGTTTGCTTAAACTTAAATTAACTATACTTGCACCTGAAAGTATAGATTTACTAAAATAAGAAAAGCTAAAAGCCGTTTTGGGTTAAAATGAGAGCTGTTATTTATGATTTATGTCTGGACTGGGTTTCCTCCTAAAATTGATATCCTATATGAAAGGTATTCTGCCATCCGATGGCTGTGAGAACCCTGCTAATCTAATTGGTGGAAAGGAATGCTTATCTACCAATAGGGAGCCTAAATGCATACAGACCAGCGGTCTGCAAAGTGTAACCATTGGTGTGTCTTACACCAACGTTCGAGAACCCTCCATGTAACCAAGTGGCTACGTATAGCCACTTGTGTGTAACCCCGTTACAACATCAGCCAACATAACGTACCATACTCCCAGCCCGATTCTTTCATCTCACGGAAACGCGATGCGTTCTTCGCCACGGATAGACACAGCGAATCCGGCAACTCCATTTCAACAGGGTCAGGTTCTTCATCCGACAACTCTCCGATCTCCCAGTCCTCTTCCCATTCGTCGTCGTCCTCGTCGTCAGCGTCCGAGTCATCGTCGGAGTTCAAACCGGTGCACTGACGAGCTCCGTCACTCATCAAGTTCGGGTCACCCTCCACGACACAGACAGGTGGTATATACGGGACTGCAGCTTCATCATCGTCTCCGTTCTCGTCCGAGATATTATCTGCGTCGTCGTGGTCACCAACAGCATCTCCATGGCCCACAGAGATATCGTCTGCTTCCTCCTGGTCATAAAGATAATCATTATGTTAGATGTAATGAAGATAATAAAAGCTTATGTTGTACAGTGCCAGCGTTACTTACCTCGTTGTCGCCTTCATTGTCATCTTGAAGAAGTCCTCGGGGTCTCTTTTGCTTTGTTGGTGGAGTTGGGCGCTTCCTCTTTCCCAGACTTGGCGAACGCACAGGTGGGAGGTAATGCGCGAGGCCGATCTGGCGTTGGCACCTCGCCACTGACTACAGAATTCACGATGTCGCCAATAGCTGCAGCCACAGTCGCGTGGGCTGATGCAGCCAACGCCTCCGACGTCTGTTCCGACGCTGTCTCCATGGTCACTGCCGTCTCAATAGCCTCTGACACGCGATCTACAGCCACCTTGGCCTCCGCCGTGTCCATGCGATTAGCAGTATTTCGTGGCTCAATTCCGTGCTTGAATTCCATGTCTGGTGTAGTCAGTTTCGCACGATACTTGGCTGCCTTCTTCTTCGTAGGATTGCTCGCGGTTTCAGTGCTCTGTTTTGCGTCCGCAGCGGCAGAGCTCAGATCAACGACTGCTCCAGCACTACTCTGCTCTGCTTCCGTGCTCGTACGGCTACGATTTTCGTTCTGTCGTCGCAGACGACGCTGATGGCGTTCACTGAGGCTCACCAGCACCGCTAAATGCCTTGATCTGACCTCCGTAGCGCGAGAGGTCCTCCCCGGAGGCATCTTTCCCGTCGGTGTCACCATCGCTTCTCTGTCTTGGTGGCGATTCGAGAAATGAGGGAGTTTTGTGGCTGTCGGCCACCCGTTCGTGGTGGGTGACAAGCTCCATCTTTATCCCGTTGACCTGATCCCAATACCCTAAGCCTGTGCATTGGCCCGTCTTGGACCCACCAACTTATCTTGATTTAAGTAAACCGATATCTCGAGATCTGACCTATACAATTATCAAGTAAAAAGTCCCTTATGTTGGAGGTCCAACATAGCATAGATGCAGCAAAAGAGTCGAATTAGGGTATACACCTCTTATGTTGTACCGTACAACATACGGGAAGTAAGGGGTTAAAAGTAGAAATTAAGTTAATACATTGGCTGACGAATAATGTTCCAGTTCGATGTGATCGCCACGGCCTCCATAACTAATTGAAACGTGTTGAAGCCCGACGTATCGAGCCAGCAGAATGAGATGAAATGAGGAGATCAAAGAACAAGTTATGGTACAAGAAGAAGAGCCGCTAGGATAATCGTAGGGGCAATACGACGGATCTTTTCTCTCTCGTTAAAGCTCTATTCCGCTCTGCGAAATCGGACGCTCGCAATTGGGTTTGTCATCTCTCGGGGTTGCAGCCGAGTCAACGAGACACTAAAAGTGAGGGCGACTGAGTCGTACACGATGGGAGCGCAAAAACACAAAATAGCGACACCGAAGCATTCATATTTCCGGCTCCCCCTTTTTCCATCCATCCAAAGCTTCTTAAAGTCTGCAGCACTATCACCAACCATCGCCTTACAGAATAAAGGGGATGATGGATTTGCGACGCAGCTTCTTGTACTCATCGCCGTACGTCTTGAGGTATCCGTGGTGTTTCTTGAGGGCCCAGTCGGCCATCTGCAGGAAGCCAAAGAGCGTGAAGACGTAGCTGGCGGCCACTTGCGTGAAGATGGAGAAGCCAACCCAGCCCAGCACCTCGAAGGTGTAGTTAGGGCACGACACGAGTGCGAAGAGCGGGCCCTTGGGGATGGGGCGTTCCTTGGAGCCTTCCGCTGGACGCATGTTACGCAGCTGCACGTGCACGCAAAGGTTCAGGAACTCGGACACGCCCATGAGCGCCAGGCCAGCCTTGATCTGTACGTCCGACGTGGGGCCAGCGTACAGCGGGTGGCACAGCGGGTAGCCCACGACGGCACCGAATGACCAGTAGTAAACACAGTTCTTAAAGAGGTTGCGCAGTGGCATAGTGGGGCGACTGAAGCGGTGCACGAAGAAGGTCTCAAGCTCGCGCTTGAGGAAGTGCAGCGACCAGGCGGCCACGCCCAGCAGCGCCGTGCTGCTCAACGGCTGCGACGCGGCCTCAGCTCCATAGATGAAGGCCGGACGTGCCGCGTAGCCCAGCACGAAGAGCAGCGGGCCAAGATACTCGGCCACAAATACGGTACGGTAGCCGATCTGAGGGCCCAGATCGCGGAACACAAGCGTCGAGTCGCTCTTGACGCCGTAGTCCACCAGCAACTTCGTGTCGTCCGTAAGGGGAACGAGGGTCTCGTCACTCCGCTGCAACTTGAGGCTCTGACTGAAGCGAGACACCCGCGCGTGCTTCTCGAAAGCGACCTTGAGTTGCCCCACGGTAGGGGCCGAGCCCGCCACCTCCACGGAGCCGTAGTCCTTGGCGCGCTTGCCGGTCTTGATCACCTTGACCTGCATCGTTGGAGCTTGTCGAATGACGCGGAAAAGATCCCTCGAGTACGTCAGGTCTTTTTGGCGTGTGGTTCTCGTGAAAGGCAACATAATCGTTGCTGCAACGAAAAAGCAACATTAGAATTAGCTAGGTTGCGTAATCCGATTCATCTTTTTATCCAATTGAATTCATTTTGCGAACGATTATTGACCAATAAACGTCAGAAGCAACCCCAGCCAGCCGCCGCTCTGGTGGCCAGCCAAGTTACAGTCGCATTGCGAGACAATTGAGACCATGGCCGACGTGACGATCCGCAAGGGGCTGCGCAACCCACTAGACGAGGCGCAGGTGCGTCGGGCCGTGCTGGCGCTGCAGACGTTCGCAGCCAAGAAGAGCGAGGAGCAGGCCAAGACGCCGCTGGTGGAGGACGTCGACTACGTCTCATGCATCCTCACCCGCAAGCTGGTGCCGGCCAAGGCGTCACTCAAGCCGATTCCAATGTAATACTCGCTTGTCTATCCGTGGCCAATGCTGGCCATGCATTGACCACGCTCTTTTTGCAGCTTTTTCTGATCCCGGTGAACCTTGTTGTGGCCGTTTTTCATTGCAGTACACTGCCGCACGCGCTGTACGATGAGTCGGCCGAGATCTGCCTGTTCGTCAAGGACGAGGACAAGAAGCGCATTAAGGAGGCGCTGGCCAAGGACCCCGTACAGGGTGTGACCAAGGTCATGACGGTCAAGAAGCTGCGCAAGAACTTCTCGCGCTTCGAGGACAAGCGCGCGCTGGCCGCCGCCTACGACATGTTCCTGGCCGACGACCGTGTCCTTCCCTACCTCAAGGGCCCGCTCGGTACTAAATTTTTCGTCAAGAAGAAACAGCCCGTCGCCGTGCGTGTGTCCCGCAAGGACGTGGCCAACAGCGTGCGCCTCGCTGCGCGCCGCACGGCCTTCCACGTCAGTGCCGGCGTCTGCAACAACGTTAAGGTGGCGCGTCTGGACATGACGCCAGAGCAGATCGTGGACAATATCATGGTGGCCATGAACAACTGCGCCAGCCTTGTGCCCAAGGGCTGGAACGGCGTGCAGTCGATCAGTGTCAAACTCGCGGATTCGGTTGCGCTGCCCGTGTATAACGCGTTGGCCTCGCTGGCCAAGCTGCCGGCCGTCGGCAAGACAGCCAACCTGAAGAAGCGGAAGCTCGAGGAGTTTATTGCTGAGGCTGATGAAGAGGAGGAAGCTCCAAAGACTAAAAAGCAGGAAAAGAAGGAGGAGGCACCTCCGGCCAAGACGGCCAAGAAACCGGCCAAGGTGGAGGAGGCAGCAGAGGAGGCCCCGAAGAAGCAGAACAAGAAGGCAAAGAAGGAGGACAAGCCTGCAGAAACGACCACTCCCCCGGCCAAGAGGAAGGTTCGGGGCAAGAAGAAAGTGTCGAAGAAGTAAGCTCCTGTCCTCGTAATCCACTCGTGGTCGGAGTAGATAGATGATTTACACAACATACACGTACTGCTCTCACTTCAAATAGTATGTGTTTTGTGTACATGTAGTGCCCGGCCAAAGTCCAAGCCAAGCTGCTGGAACCGGAGCTAACCTCGTAGTGATCGCTATGGTGCAGACAAGTGAGCTTCAACCGCTTCAACGCCAGTGCGAAGATATCTCGCGAAACTCCCCGCGGCCGTTTCTTTCATCGCATTGGCGACTGCCCGGTCAGTCGGAAAGAAGACGCCCAAGCAGCAGAGAGAAGAGAGAAGCAGTTTAGCGTCACCATGGCGATGTTCAGTGCCCGCGGGCTCAACAACTTTATCAGTGAGTTGCGCGCGTGCACGTCGCGTGAGGAAGAGCAGAAGCGCGTGGACAAGGAGTTGGGCAAGATCCGGCAAAAGTTCACGCAGACAGCGAGCAATTCGGGTCTGGGGGGCGGCGGCCCGGCGCTGCAGTCGTATGACCGCAAGAAGTACGCGTGGAAGCTCATCTACATCTACATGCTGGGCTACGACGTGGACTTTGGCCACGTGCAGATCATCAGCCTCGTGTCCGGGTCCAAATACTCGGAAAAGTGTCTGGGCTACTTGGGCTGCTCCATCCTGTTGAAGGCCTCGGACGAGCTCATGACGCTCGTGATCAACTCGATCCGCAACGATCTCAAGTCGCGCGAGGCCAGTTCCCAGTGTCTTGCGCTGTGCTGCGTGGCCAACTTGGGCGGCGCAGATTTAAGCGAGACCATGGGGCCAGACGTGGCCGGACTGCTCACCAGCTCGGCCAGTATCGCCCATGTCCGAAAGAAAGCGGCGCTGTGTGCGCGTCGCCTGCTGCCGGATAACCCCGAGCTCCTACCGGTTGAAGACATGGAGAACCGCCTGAACGACCTCATGGGCGAGACTCACCTGGGCGTTGTTACGTCGGCCGCTGGTCTGTTGCAGACGTCGCTGTCGCTCCACCCGACGGCCTTCCGGTCGTTGATAGAGCCTTGTATCCAGCGCCTAAACGCCCTCGTGACGCACAAGAACTGTCCCCGGGACTACATGTACTACAACACACCGTGTCCGTGGCTGCAGGTCAAGCTGCTCCGCATCCTGCAGCAGTTCCACGCGAACGGCGCGTTGGACGCCGACTCGGCCGACGGCCGGCTGAACAACATGCTGAACGAAACGCTGCACCGGGTGCTGGCCCGTACGCCTCCCGGTAAGAGCGCCAAGAACAACGCCGCCTACTCCGTCCTGATCGAGGCGGTGAATCTCGTCATTGCTCGAGGCAAGCCTGGTGGCGATACGGAGAGCCCCGCGTACAAGCTACGCGAACAGGCTGTGGCTCTGTTGGCTCGCTTCATCTCCGTCACGGAGCCCAACATCCGCTACGTCGGCCTGGACTCCATGTACCGCATGGTGCGGCTCGACGGTGACGGCACCAGCGTCAAGCAGCACCAGGAGACGGTGCTCTTCTCGCTCAAGGACGCCGATCCGTCCGTGCGCCGTCGTGCGCTGGACTTGCTGTTCGCCATGTGCGACGCCACTAACGCCCAGGAGATCGTGGGCGAGCTGGTCAACTACTTGGCCGTCGCCGAACGCACCATGAGCACCGTTCCGACCACTGGACCCGTCAGCGGCATCCGCGAGGAAATCGTGCTCAAGGCTGCCATCCTGGCCGAGAAATATGCCCGCGACCTGCGCTGGTACGTGGATACAGTGCTTCAACTACTGACCATTGCCGGTAGTGAAGTGCCCGACGCCGTGTGGCACCGTGTGGTGCAGATCGTCACCAACCGCGAGGAGTTACAGCGCTATGCTGCTGAGCAAATGTTCAAGGCCATGGAGCCTCGCTACGTGGATGAGACGACGACCAAGTTCGGCGCGTACGTGCTGGGCGAGTTCGGGTATCTCCTGTGTGACGACGCCAGTATGAGCGGCACGCGTCAGTTCGAGGTGCTGCACCAGCACTACGTTGACGCTAGTGTCCCCACCAAGGGAGTGCTTCTGACGGCCTTTGTCAAGATGGACAACCTGTACGAGGAACTGCGCTCCACCGTGCACGGCGTGCTCGCTAAGGCCGCCAGCAACATGAACCTGGAGATCCAGCAACGCGCGTGCGAGTACTTGGCGCTGCGCCAGCTCTGCCAGAGCTCTCCTAACGGCGAAGAAGTTTTACGTGCCGTCTTGGAGCCCATGCCGGTGTTCCCGGAGAACCGCGAGTCCGGCCTCATCGTTCGTCTGCGTAACCAACAGAAGGCAGCGGCAGGTGGCGACGGCGCTGTGCTGCCGGAGGAAGGAGCAGTCTCTCCTCGCGTGCGAGTCAGCGAACAACCAGCAGCTGCGGACGGCGCCGTCGACTTGCTGTCTCTGGATGAACCAGTGGCCCCCAAGACTTCACCGGCGTTTGGCATGGGTGGCCAGGACGCTATCCGTGGACCCAACCCGGCGTCCACGGACTTGGGCGACATCTTTGGCGGCGGCTCGAGTGGCGGCAAACCTGCGGGTCTCGATGCATCCTTGACGCCGCAGATCGCGGTCTGGGCGCGTAACCTCATGCTGAACCCGCAAGGAGTTCTGGTCGAGACCGACGTGCTGCAGATTGGCGCCAAGCATGAATACCGTGGCTCACAAGGTCGGATCAACCTGTTCTACGGCAACAAGACGACGGACACGCTCAACGGTTTCTCGGTGCAGCTCGGGACGGGCAACTTGTTCCGTGTTCAGTCTGAGGAGCTACCGTCCCAATTGACAGGGAAACAGCAAGCCAAACAGCAGATCATGATCGAGGCGATGGCGCCTTTCACGGAACCCCCGATCATGACGGTTAACTTCTCACGCAATGGCACGAGCTACTCGTATCAAGTGGAGTTACCGTGCCAGGCCACGAGCTTCATGGAGCCTGTGGCAGTCAACGAGGATGCCTTCCTGCAACGCTGGAATGCGCTCGAAGGACAGGACCGCGAGCAGCAGGAGGTGGTGCCGGCAGCCAGCAAACTGGACATGACGCAGGCACGCGAGTGGCTCGGCACGAACCTGAACTTCGCGATGATCGACGGGTTGGACTCACAGGCGAGTGGGAGTTTGTCTGGCGCCGGCACCTTCCGCACAGGAGCGATGGGTCCCAATGGCGACAAGCTTTCAGTGGGCTGCCTCGTGCGTCTGGAAGCTAGCGACGGCAACGCCTACCGCATCCGAGTGCGTGCGGTGCATCGCGACGTGAGCGTAGCGACCAAAAACTGCCTCAAGATGCTGCTTCAAGTGTAGAGCAATAGCAGTTCCCATGATCTATGAATGTATTTCCACAAGGATAGTTAACATTCCGTTTCTCTCTTACGAAACATTGATCGTGTTGAACCCGGCGCATCCAAGGTAGTAACGATAGAAAACTTCAACTGGAGGCCCACGGCCCAGTCACCGAAGTGTCAGCAAAAGTTAATGGTTCATCTCCAATTTACAGCTACATGTAAGTAACATGATGTAACCGAAGCTGATAATTTCTCGTTCAGCTCCCGAGATTGTTTCAACAAGACATGGCTACAGCACCGCCGTATCATGCTCTTGTTTAGGATGGGAACTGCCCCATTTTGCCACAACGGAGGCAGCTTGACCTGATCCTGGAAACTCGAATCGTTGTTTCGGTGGAATCGGTCCGACGTGTCGAAGCTTCGTCAGTGACATCAAAAGCAGTCGTGCACTACTGTATCCTTCGTCTCCACAACAACAGCCCAGCCGAGAACGGAGCGGGCTTTCACTCAACAACTTCGAACGAAATTGATGGCTTGGCGTCGATGACCAATCCTAGATAGATAGACGCAGTCACGACGTCGCTAGATTGACCGGCGCTTTGACACTTGGGCCAGACTTTCGACTTGCAGAGACGCTCTTGGCCGAAGACTTCAGTCTCCCGCGGAGGTCGACTCTCACAAGGCTACAACACCATTGGCCCAGCTGGTTTCGTTCCATGTGAGCCTCAGAGACTCGCTCGCTACGCAAACAGGACTTTTGTATTGCCTCGCGCATAAGACCCGAGATGGACGTCATGTTACCAGCCACCAGCCGGCTTTCCCGCTGTCCTGCTGGCGCACGAAAAGAGGCGTCAGTCTCCTTTGCTCAGTCAAAGCACCAAGCAGGACTTGCACGTGACTGACGGCTCGGCGGACTCGACACGCGGAGCTGCAAGCTGTTTGTCGTGAGGCTTTGGAGGAACTGGACATTGTACGCAGGCAGGCAGACGCTGGTCATCACACCTGTCGACTCACAGAACCGGCATTGCTTGAATTCCCCCGGCACCTGGCACGGCCAGGACTCAAACTGTACAGGCAGTTATCTCTTCCACTAGCTATTGATGAAGCGGACTCATGCGTCGCGCTTCCGGTCGTCGGTGGTCGTGTTGGTCTTGCTGCTGGTGACGAACGCGGCGATCGTGATCTCGCAGACCGCGACGGTCGCGCCGGCAGACGTAGCAGATTCAGGGGCGGACACAAGTACCGACGCACCGCCGGCCACGGTGGTTCCAGCAGGAGGAAGCGGCGACGATACAAGTTCGGCAGCTTCAGAGGCAAATATGCCTACACAAACAGCAGCGACGACTACGGCACCTGTAGTGACGGAAAGCCCAGCAACGGATAGTCCATCAACGACAGCCCCACCAGTGACAGAAGCACCGGTATCTACGACGGCAGCGCCAACTATCACGGAGACGCCATACCCAGCCACGGAGGTGCCAACGACTGCTCCAGTGCCCACGGAAGCGCCTACCGCCGCACCAACTCCAGCTCCTGTGGTAGATACCTCATCGGCGACAGCGGCTCCAGCGAGTACTACGGCAGCACCAACCGAAGCACCAACGCCAGCTCCAACCCCAACTAAGGCGCCTACACCAGCTCCAGTGCCTACTGAGGCGCCAACAACAGCTCCAAACCCAACCGAGCCGCCAACAACAGCTCCAGTGCCAACGGAGGCGCCTATGCCAGTCCCAGCAGCAACCGAAGCCCCTACGGCAGCTCTAAACCCAACCGAGCCGCCAACAGCAGCTCCAGTGCCAACGGAGGCGCCTACGCCAGTCCCAGCAGCAACCGAAGCCCCTACGGCAGCTCCAAACCCAACCGAGCCGCCAACAGCAGCTCCAGTGCCAACGGAGGCTCCAACAGCGGCCCCAGCAGCGACACCAGCTCCTCCGGCTGCTCCCGCACCGACCACAGCTCCTCCTACGGCACCGGTGCCGGCCACCTTGACGCCAACAGCTACTACTCAAGCTCCAGCATCTACCACTCCAACTCCAACGACAGCTACTCCCGATACGACAACCTCTCCACTCCCTGCAACTCCTCAACCTGCTGCGTCATCATCTTCCAGTGCTTCGGATTCCGCGACAGGATCGTCGGACTCGTCAGCGTCCTTACCATCGGGCCAGTCTTCCGATGTAACTCAGTCTTCAGGTGACAGCGGGGCGAATCCGTCACCCGGCGACGGCGTAGGAAACGCCGGCGGTCTTACACTGTCCCCGATCACCTCGGACGAGAGCGACACCAACACCGGCACCGACGCCAACGCCGACACGAGTCATAACAACAACAGCGAGTCTGATCCTTCTAACGCCTCGACATCCTCTGGGCAATCGGAGTCTTTAGGCGGCTGGAAGCTCGCGTTAGTCATCGTAGGCGCCGTGTGTGCGGTACTAGCCTCCGTCTTCTTCGTGCACATGCGTCACGTCCGTGTAGCGGCGGCGAATAAGCGTGACCGAGGCAGCACGCAGCAGCGCGCGCTGGATTCGTTCTTCCGGCAGAACCGGGTGACTGTCGCGCGCGAGACCGGCATATCGTCTGGTAACTTCGTCACGGACCCGCTCACTCCGCGCGACGAAATCGCCGTGACCATGCCGTCCAACGCGCACGATAGGCCTCGTACCAAGACAACCGATCTCATCGCCGGCTCTGCAGCGCAGGCGTTCAACAGGAGGACGCGACCAGACTCAAGCGCGAGCATCGGTACGTTGACGGACAGCCACAACGACGAGTACGACTCGTTCACTGGCAGACACAACGCGCCGTCCGTGGTGTCTACAGGCTCCTCGAGCCTGTACCGCTCCGACTCGTCCAACATTTACCGGTCCGACTCCGTCTTCTCCGACACGAGCTCGGTGTCGCTCGGCAGCATCGCGCCGTCCAGCCAGCGGTCGGTGCAAACGCCCTTGTTCCCGACTCGACTCGATACGGTGGCGTCTTCTACCGCTCGAAATTCCAAACGTGCGTCGTCCGCGACATCGATCGGAGATGTCCGAGACACGAATCGCTCGGACCGGTCCAGCAGTGACTTCTCCGTCTTCAACTCGTCGTCCGTGGCGTCGTCGGACGGTGATATCTACCGCATCAGCACGCAGCTCATCGACGTGTCGGCATTGCCGGCCACCACCTCGGAGAAGTCCGAGCCGAACAACAGCTACCCGAGCAATGGCCGGATGAGCGAGGCGCTGAGCGAGTTCAGCGTGGACGAGAGCTACACGTCGGAGCTCACAGGCACCGAGAGCTTCTCCACCGAATTCAGCGTCGACGACGGCTTCCGAACCGACGACAGCTTCGCCACCGTCGACAGTTTTGCCACACGGACAACGCAAGACACTGAAGACGACCGTGACTCGGACTCGTTAGTGCTCCGCAACTCGAAAGAGTCGGAACTGAGCGAGGGCGAGATCTAGAAACTAGCAACTCTTAATGTCAATAGTGCCGTCTGTAAGTTAAAACACGAAGAGCAACCGTTACAAGAAGAAACATCGCATTTATCTCTCTCGTTCTTCTATCGTTCTCCATTTTACGCCTCGGCCAATGCCGCGAGCACACGGTCGCGGGCCTTGAGTCCCTTGACGCCGAGTTCTCGCTCGTCCTTGATGCTCAGCAGGTAGTTGTCCAGCCCGCCGATCTTGTCCACGCAGCGCAGCGTGTGGGTCGTCACGTTGAGCCCCACCTTCTCGTCCAGCGCCTCTGAGTACAGAGTCTTCCACTGGTGGTTCACTTTCCACGCGCGGCGCGTGCGGCGCTTGGAGAACGACACGTTGTTGCCGAACGCCTTGTCGCGCCCAGCGAAGAGGCCGCGCTGAGCCCGGCCAGACACGTGCTGGCGCTTGGCCGCGCGCGTAAAAGCTTCGAGGAAACGCATCGAGTTGGACGCCATGGCTGATGCAGAGCTTGAATGGTGTGCGGTGGCGAAGTGTGCTGCGAAACATGATATGTTGGAGAGATCGTTTTGGAGAGGGACATGTTTGCCTGCTGAATAGTGGACCTACTGTTGTTATTTACCAAGTTAATAGCAGGTAATAACACCGCGGGAATTTCAGGATTTAATACATGGACACCCTTCACTCTAATTAGTCATGCCATGACTAATTATGGTTTTTAGGTTGGAGCACAGATTTTTGGAATTTCAGTTGCCCATTTTGTGAAAACTACCGGTCCATATTTCAAATCAAGCATACTAGAATAAAGGAATTGTCGAGATCTGTCCAAAACCGGTCATTTTGGTTAGAATTGATGAGAATTGTAAAAAATCCTAGATTTGTGACATCACTAAAGAGCGAATGCACGACTAATTTCGAAGCACGACTAATTAGAGACCATTGGTATTAACTTTTATGTGACGATGGTGTACAATGACATTCAAATATGATTGGACATTTTTCCGGAACTTCAAGTGTTGTGATATTGGTTTTCCTGTCCAAAGTGTCCAAATCTGTCCAAATTGTTCAAATATAAAGACAGGAGCAAACAAGGTTATTTTAGTAGAAGCGCGTTTAGCGCCTTATGAGAGATTGCATTTCTGACTATTTTAATACTAACTATTAAAATAGTTAGGATTGGTTGAAAATGCATCGTATCGCGCAGTTCACAATCGACTAAAAGGCACCAAGACGCAGACAGGTTGGCCACGGTGCTCCCTCTATCATCTCCGCCTTGTCGGCGACAACGCATCCGTTCACCTTCTCGACAGCGTTGGCGACAGTGCACTATCTCGGCCATCAGCGGAAGTTCGACTTACGATTGTTTGCGTTGGTGAAATCTTCTCGCTGTTGACGTTTGAATCTATCGTGCGTGGTTCGCTCTTTTCTCTCAAACTCGCTACTCTCAGAGCAAAGGCGATATGGACAATATCTCCATGCACGTAGCGAACGCGTCCGTGCAAAAGAGTGCAGACAATTGACCTCATAGAGAATACTACAGAAAACCTGCTGCGTGCATGGCCAGCTACAGAAAACCTGCTGCGTGCTTGCTGGGCCAGATCATGCACCGATTGAGCCATCACACCGCATACCTATTAATACAGCAGCACAGTATCACAACGGGAAATTGCACAGGCATCCAGAGACGTCCACGATTAGGGCGTAGAGAGAATGCCAGATGTGGCGATAAAATAAGATGTTGCGGTGTCTGCACCCGCGACTGAGGAAAGAAGTTCTCAGATTAGACACATTTAGTGAGATTTATCCATATAGCTAAGACAGCACGAGAGGTAGGATACAAAAGTACGGAAGTTAGGACCGATCTGCAAGAAGAGAGGTATATTTACAGCATGCATGTATCGCCTGCAATTGCGAGCTTCGACATGCCGTCTCGACTTGCCAATGTGCTTCCAAACACACCAGTCTGATTGGGTAAAAGCAGACAAACCTACATTGACCGCCACGCTGCGTTTTTCTTACCATACGGTCCAATGAAATTTCTTTATAGACACATTTTCCCGACTACAGTATACTGTATTACCACATAGAGGACCATCTGTATACTACTTCCTCATATATAGGGCCACATCGCACTTAAGTTCGTATGGAAGTGGCCTTATATTTCCGGACAGAGGAAGTAATTAATACTTAACTTAAGTACTTACCGTATTTGAGATTTCAAAGAGCAGAGCTTTCTCTTAGAGCACACCCTGCTCCAGCCAATCATTTACGCGTGGTGCGCCAGGTCACTGGTTGAGATATCGTAGATGACAAGGGCTGATGCGCCAAAGCAGAGCCATGGTAACCAGCCAGTCCGCAAAAACCGAGCTCGTGCTCCTGGTCAACGTCAAGGCAGGATCAAGCTGGATGGTGGAATAGCGAGCTAACTATTCAGTTTCTTAGCTATCACTTCCTACATCGAACTGACATGCACAAGCCCGTACTCCACCTGCTCGACGATTTCTCTGGGCATTGGTGAACGGATGTTCAAATTTTTGCTCGGCTACTTAATGTAAAGCTCCTCAAAGCTCCCCCAGGCTACACGTTTGCGTGTCAGCCTGCCGACATTGCATGGAACAAGCCTGTCAAGGATAGGCTGCGCGCAAACTGGGGACAGCAAATGCTGCAGCAACTGAGAACTTTTGCGCCGGGAACTCCGTTCAAGTTGACGGCTCTGAGCCGTCTTGAGCTAATTGCATGGCTAAAGGCAGCTTGGGGTTCACTCTCTACGGCTGCAGTTATCAATGGATTTCGCAAGGCAAAAATCCTCCAGCACGGAGGTCCACGCGTGCTTGACGCGCCACTAGCTTCACTCCCATCGCAACCAGAACTTGAAGAAGAGGGGACTGATAGGGAGCAGCTTTTCGATCTAGTGCGCAAGCACAGCATGGAGCGCATGGTTCTGGTGGGCGGGGCCGCTGATCCATCTAGAGATATCGAGGCGTTGGAAGCCTCAGTCGAGAACTAAGCCTAGCTGTAGAAGTGCCTGGTAACTACAGTAATCTGCCTCAATAAAGAACACGACAAAATTTATAACCTTCAACATATTATGCGGTCTACTTTGTGATCAATCGCTAGTCACATAAAATCATTACCTGTAGTGTCGCATTTACCTAGCAAATTGTATACGGGTCAGGTGTTCTTTATTGAGACAAATTACTGTACAAGAATACACGTTTACTTTTGCACTGCTCCTCTTCTCCGAGAAGCTCGAAACCTGTTCATCTCGTGTACAGCTACAACGGGACGACTTCAATGTTCCTGTGGTATCATGTATGAAATCTCAAATACGGTAAGTCTTAACTAGAGGTTACTTGAAGTAGATTCATGTACTTGTAAAAAGCACATCACATCCCATCTTCGACAGTGGGACCGATTACCAACATCTCCAATACTTCAAGTACAGACCAGTCAAGGTGACGTTGAAATTCAGCCTGAATGAGTGAGCCTGCCATTCAGCTATTCCCTCCAAGAACAGAAGAATTACCTTCTTACTGTCCTGCTAATAAGACCACGGCACCAATCATGCGTACGTACATCACTCTACTCGTCGGCTCTCTTCGCAAGCCACATCGCTGTTTCAACGGCGTTGACCTCGCACCAAATGGCGGCGACGGCCAAACAGCGCGAGGCTTTCCGCCCGATCGAAGCCAACCCTAGACGGCTCTTGAGGAGCCACAAGGTGGAAAGTGACACCGCCGCGAATGCCGTTGAGGGGGGCAACACAGCCACTGAAGAGAGGGGAATGCCTACTTTCGTGAAGGACTTTCTCAAGAAACGCCAGATCAAGTCATTAGTTTCCAAGAAGACAAACAAGGAGATATTTGACAAAGGAATCCAATCTCATGACGTCTGGTTTGCGTTAAACATCCCAAACCTCCAGAAAAATCCAACTTGACCAGCTCAAAAAACACCCGAAGTACATCGCTTGGGCTAGCTACGACGAATACGTGGCCGGTACGATGAGGAGGAAAATATAATGTTCTAACCTCTACCGGTACTCTCTTGTTTGATGGACTTGAGTATTAATACTTTTCGAGAAGCTAACTATTCCCGAATAATACTCGGGGCACTATTAATAGTTCCCACAAAAGGTTACTCTTTACTAATGAAGGTTACAGTTAGTCTTTATCACTACCAACATCAATGCATATCGCGCACATCACCGTTGAGCTCGATGCTTTGTACAGAAGTATTCGAGAGGAAATATAACAATTCCACGTAGAAATCTGTACAACATGATAACCCATCTCCCACAATACGCACGGACAGTGCAGGCTTGCGATGCCTTTCTGGCCTCTGCACGACTGTGATGCAGCGGCGTCACAGCTGAGGAGGTGGTCGAAATGTGCACTGAGTGTAGTGTAGGGTTCGGATGGAGGTCGCAGGAGGTGCGCCACACCACGCCACACCATTTGCATATCATCCGTACGCAGGAAGCCACACAGGGAGCCACTCCTACTACGCTTGTCAGAGCGTCCAGTACACGCACGCTGACGATGCCGGAGCTCAGCGCGTCTGAGATGTCCCAGAGACTCTCCACACAGGCGGGACACTCGAGTATTAGTCCCTAGCCTTCGTAAGTGGCGACCCGAGAGGCCACCGTGTCGCTGTCGTTACGAGGGTTGACGCGACCGAGGGCGTCGAGTACCCGATCCCCCTCGATACCGACGACGTCATTCCTCGTAATATCATGACAAAGAGGGTGGCGGACCGGTTTGGCAAGCCGTTCGCACCAGAGGCCACGAAGTGGCGCAAGATTCGGACGTATCAATTAACGAGTCGCTCGGTGGAGGCTCCATCGAGGTCCAGCGCACTGAAAAAAACGCTGGAAGGCGCAGTCGAGGCTTCAATAGAAGCTGTCTATCAAGTCTTTCGTGACGTACGCGAGGAAATCGTCTCCGAGAGCCCGTTGTCGGGCGAATTCACGCAGGAACCGGAGGAGGAACCCAATGAGCCGTCTAGCACATCCATTTGCGACTTGACGTCACAACTCAGTCCAGAGAAAGACAGTAAAGCAACGGGAGACTCACATGCAAGCGAGGAAAAGAGGCTAACTACGTGTATTAACGAGATTATAGATTTGGTCTCTTCTCAAGAAGATAAAACAATACCAAGGCGAGTGCCACAGTATCTGATGATCAGATCGAAGAGGCTGCTGCCTACCTCCGCACCATCCCCAGTCGTTATGCCCGTGCCAAGATCCGACACCAGGCCAAGAAGCGCAACGGCCAGAAGCACGTCCCTAGATCGCGGGAGCGGCGTGATCTAGCCAAGTGCGCAATTACCAGCAGTGGCAGTGTAACGGGGTTACACGTAAGTGGCTACACGTAGCCACTTGGTTACATGGAGGGTTCTCGAACGTTGGTGTAAGACACACCAATGGTTACACTTTGCAGACCGCTGGTCTGTATGCATTTAGGCTCCCTATTGGTAGATAAGCAT
>QOKR01000395.1:0-43965 GCA_016880985.1 Phytophthora idaei
GCTTTCAGCCAGATTAGAAAAAGGATGTGAAGCGTTCCTCGGCCTTGCGTTTCAACCATGCCAAAATATGTTTGCACAGTACCAAAGAGGCCACCGCGAGGTGTAGGCTTCTTAGTAGCAGGATCCACTCCCAGCACGTACTTAATAAATACGTCCACTTGTCTCATGAACAGGCGGGCAGAAGCGCAGTCATTTCCTAGACTCGCCTCACGAAGATCTGCCTTAGTTGGCATTCGAGCATCCAACACCTCAAAAAACGTTTCAACCGAAGAGACACCGGCGTAATGGGCCAGTACAAAGGAGTTGTCTGCGTTTGGCGTCAGCGTTACGAATAGTGTCAGTTGACCGAATCGTGTCTGGTATGCAAATGCCTTTCGTCTACACTGAGAACGCTCTGCGTTGCTGCCCCAAATTGCACCCATGGCGATCTCAACTGTCTTTAAGAAGCTACTCACAGTACGATAGGTGAACGAGTCCGTGGCAAACACCCTTGCCGCCGTCTTTCGTTGGTAAGTAGAGCATTTCCAAGTTGCTCACTACCTATGGTTTCGTATCCTTTGCAAATGCGTGGAAATCGTTAGCACCGAACGAAATTGTTTATGAACATATTTGCAGCGAAATTCGGTCAAACGCTGCTAATGTAAATAGCTCGTCCTCAGCAAACTGTCGCCCACTTAGTGCAATATAGTACTTTACGCACGCTTTGACCGATACAGCGACGCGTCGAGGCTCCCCAGGGTGCCCCCTTCTAAATGGGAATAAGTGAGGGAACAGCATTGCAAATATGTCGCCTGAGATGTCATTAGAAATATGATCCGAGCGTCGAACTAGAAATACTCGATCCGCCTGTTGAGTTCCCCTAACTTCAGCAACAGAAGGATCTTTACGTGTAAGAACTGGTGAGCTATCGTCGGTTAACCCGACACGACGCTCAATAATACTTTCCTCATCATTTTCACAGATTGACCACCAAGCATCGGACTGACCACGGATGTTTTGTTGTTCTACTATCGAAGTCGTCGTTATCGCCAATATGCTCCACAAAATGGTCGTGAATGAAGTCATCAGAAAATTCAGCATCGAGGACGTCGTCGCTCGGCATCACATTTTCGTACAAGTTGTTGTGGGTTTTGTAAAAGCTAAATACGCCACGTACAACGTCATTTCGAATTCGATGCATTTTCCTGACTTTGCGCACTTGACCTTCCGTGAAATCACCAACCATAACTACGCGATACGATGTGACATCTTCAAGTGAGCGCGGTAACAGCAAAAGAGGTGGTCCTGGGGTGCCTTCGAAAGCAAGACAGTGCGATCGAATGCATTGATGGTGACCAACTCGCATCACACGCGTTGTTGCTGCAACGGTGCTGAGTTGCGTCACCAGCCGTTTGGAAATCGTTAGGCCTGTTAGGTTATCTGGTAACGCCCCCATGAAGAAACCGTTGGCGATTGCAAACTTCAGTAGCTTCCAACGACGGATTGAAGCGCTGCAATCTCTACAAACACTCAGCCATGCACCAGGGAAACCGCTTTCATCAACATAGCACGGGATACCACGAGGTGATACCATCACGTTTTCCAAACCTGCAATCAAAGGAGATGCACGGTATTTCTCCCGAAGTAGCCGCGGAACATCACTGCGGGCTTCACCAAGAATTTCACGCAAAATATCCATGTATTTCCAGTCGGAACCATCGTTTCTCACCACATATCGTCTAAGTATCAGTCGATCACATATAGCGCAGGCGCATTCATCCAATCCATCCGCACCAAGCTCACGACGAAGTAACTTCATACAGTGTGCTTGCTCCTCCTTGCTGAGCGGGTGAAAATGTCTCGGCGTATCTTCAATTGGTGCAGCATCATTAAGTCTTGCTTCGTGTTTTTCTGTAATCTCGAGCGCTGTCTTTAAGAACGCCATTTCTCCCTGCGACGGGCAATGTCGATGTGCCGTAACAAATCATCTTCGTCACTATCATCTGCCAGAGCACGGCAGCGCTTGCTAGGTCTTATTCGCATATCTTCAGCAGTAAAACATCATCGTCGTTAGTCACTGCGGTCGCAAATACCGCCAACGCCTACAACGGCGAACGTACCTCCGAGCGTGGTCGGTCAGTGAACGTAGTCGCCGTCGATCCTTCCTTAGCCTCTCCCTCCTGTACTGCATTGAATGCATCACAAACAGCTACGGTAGTATCCACAGTCAGGAATACCGACATAAACGTTTACCTTACCTTATGAAGCGCAAAATCTTGACTGAGAGCATCTGTCGCTCTCGGCGAGCTCTTCCTGGTTGAGGTTGAAGTCGCCCTTTGTCTTTTTATTTGGCAAAAGGGACGCGCCGCCCAAAGGGCGGCGCGCGTAGTGTGGTCCACATGATGCTCTGGGTGGTCAGAGTGCGTCGAATTGGTGGTGCATTGAAACCGGTAGAAGAAACCGGTGATATTTTCTGGTTTGGACAAGGGAATGTGTCTGAAATACTTCTTTCGTACTGGTAAATAAAGCGGCTCGGACAATGGTACTGCGAAAAGCACGATAAACGATAGTTCTACGAACTTCCAAACGGCAGCGAAACTTCGAGGGAAATCCGTTTCGCTACCCATAACGAACCTCTTATTATTATCTACAAGTACTCATGCACTCCGGCTCCCGGCCAAAATTAAACGAACACCCCCATTAGGCGCCGTAGCTCCGCCAATCCTTATCATTTAAAGGTGCAATTTTGACACAAGTATCATAACACGGCTCTGAAGAGCTCTATTTGTATCAAAAGGAAAGCGTTGCTTGGGGGAGGGCGCGCAAAACGAGAAGTGCCGCCCCCGCAATTCAAGCGGATGGAAGCTTCTAGAAGCTTCCACAACCGCTCTACATCTGCCACTATCAATTTAATAGAGAATTACTATACCATACTAATCCACTGTCAATTATAGGCTACCTCCTATTGGCTATAATATTGGCCACTCATATTCTTGATACACTCACCCAACTCCCAAGAGTCGCGCTCCGCCTATCCCAGCTGTCACTTGGGAACTTGCTCGGGTGAACCACAAGTGGCTTCCCGGTTCGGTTGTCTGGGACTAGCACCAAAGTACAATGGTTTTGACGAAAGCAACGCCTTGAATGGGAGGTGTCAAGCAGCCATTCTTCTCCGATGTCGGGAGCCATAGCACAGGCTCAAGAACGAATACGTGACGTCTATGATCCAAATCGTGCCAAGCAACAGTTTGACGTAGGCGACCGTGTGTACTTGAGCACCCAGCACTTGGATCCAACACAAACTGGTCTACCCGATTCAGCCAAGTTCGGGCCGAAGTGGATTGGACCGTATACGGTTGTCCGCAAGGTCCACAACCACGCGTATGAGCTGAATATTCAAGCCGGCAACAAGCTCCATCCGGTCTTCAACACTGGGCCATTGAAGCACTACAAGGACCCAGCACGATTGTCGCGGCCGCACGACGTCATCCTTGCAGATGGCAGTGTCGGCCAACTTGTCCAGCGATTGGTGGACAAGCGAAAGCACAAACGACGGACGCAATATTTTGTGGAGTGGGTGGCCAAAGAGAAGCCCACCTGGGTTCCGGTGGAAGACTTAGGACAAGTTCCAGACTTGATTTTGAGTTTTGAAGAGCAGCGTCGTATCAAGCGACGACGAAAGGCTCGACCGCAATAAAGGGGGTTCAGGGCCAACATGTATTGCCTACATCATCTCGCTAATTGCGACTGAGTTTGGGCTTCTTGCTACTTTTCTTCTTTGGCCTTCTTGGACTCTTGGATCAAGGCAACACGACGCGGTACAGTGCGTACATGTTTGTGGGCCACCCCAGGATTGTCAGCTGCTCCAGAATAACCGGTGGGTCATCGCGTTCATGATAACCATCGTAAATCATGACTGGATCGCTTGGGCCCCGGATGATCAACGTGAAGCAGTGCTCGATGATATCTTCAGCCGCGTGGACAATGTAGTATCCAGGAGGGAGTCCCCAAACAGCTTTCTCCATCAAGACTTCAGATAACATCGATTTGTCCTGTTACACCTTGAATAACTCGACATAATCAAGAGGCACGTTCTCAGCGCGGATGAAGTTGAAGAAAGCATCGATGTCCCGAGCCAAGACACCACCGGCGAAAGTCTTGCCTTGCTGAAGGTAGAAGCGCTTCCAGTGATCACGGTTTACCAAACCAGGACGACCAAGACCGTAACAAGCCGCTTGTAACGCATGCAGGAAGCAGAGATTTTCCTCCGGCGCTCCAGCACATCGGAATTTGCTCCCGTAGAACGCATTGAAGGAGAGATCGCTGTAAGCAACCTTCCACTTGTTCACTTGGTCCACGCACCAGTACACGTGCTTCAGGTTATCCGGCCACTCCCAGCTCAACTGACCTGGACGACAGTTCCACTCGACAAGATACGCTACGTGCGGCAGCCTCCGTGTCAACAGGCGCCTCTGGATTGTAGTGGCTCCATCAACCAGCCAACGGATGACGCTCAGGAGGCGAGGGCAACGGATGGCGTTCGGTGATAGTCAGCGAAGCTCGGGTCAAGTTCACAGCAGTGTACGGGTCCGGATCGGCGTCGTCCTCCCACTCTTCCTTGTCGTTTTCTTCACCGGGCTCCGTAGACTCAGCTGGAAGCGACGGTGCACGTGGAGAAGCCAAAGGATTCGGCGCAACGAGCGCTCGTGGCGTAGCGGGAAGCTTTACAGGCGCTGCTGGAGACACAGGCGGCGAAGGAACAGCGGGTGAAGGTGGAGACGAGTTCGGAGAAGCTAACAGAGCGTTTAGCGACGCCGAAGTTGCAACCGGTGCACGTCTGTTGCGTCCACGTCGAGATCCAACGGGAGCTCCGAACCGACGGGCAGGAACTCCGATAGCTCGTCGAGCTCGAGCCCTCCAAGGTCGACGTGGTCGGACACTGCGGGTGCTACAGGAGGAGTCGTAGCTGGCGGGCTCAGGTACTCTGCCGCGGCAAGAAGGTCTGGCACGAGGCCGAAGTCAGGATCCGCCGCCACTCTTCCTTGGAGAGGCGGTACTGACACCCTTTGCGAGGCAACCTGCTGGACCATGGCAGTCACCGGTGGAAGTCTGTCAGCGGGACCTATGCTCGTGGAACTCTGTACCGCGTCGACGCTTGGGCACGTGTTTGAGCTGCTCGGCCGCAAGCTGCAGTAAATTCAGTGAGATATACCCAAGATCAGCCTCGAATGGAGCAAGCTTGGTGCTGGAGTTTACTGTCGAATTGACGGCAAATCCAGCGTTCGCGAGGTGAACGTTCCAATCGTCTTGCAACGGACCAACGAAGCATCGAAGATATTCTTCAAGCGTACGGTTCATATGCTCCGTTTGCCCGTCGCCTTGAGCTCGGTGCGTGACGGTCATGCCCAGCTTTGACCCGATGGACTTGAAAACGTGTTGCCAAAACTTGGAGACGAACTTCCGATCGCGATCCGAAACGATGTTTGTAGGCATACCGTGAAGCTTCCAGATGTGGTCGATGAAGAGACGGACAACGCCTTCGGCTATCACCTTCTTCGTAGTCGGCACGAAATGGCATCGCTTCGTCAATCTGTCCACAACGACCCAGATGGAGTCTACGTCACGCTTGGTACGCGGCAAGCCGGTGATGAAGTCCATGGAGATTGATCACCACCGTTGGTCCGGTATCTGTAAGGGCTCAAGATGACCGGGTGGCTTGGTAAGCCGAGGCTTGTTCCGTTGACATAGCTCACAGTCTGTAATGAACTTCTGGATAGACTTCAACATCTTGGACCAGTACCAACGTCGCGCGAGTGTTAAGTACGTACGTTCCGCACCAGGATGACCTCCGCAGTTGGCGTCATGACACTCGCTGATGATTTCGTGCCGCAACTTCACATGATAGGGCACTACAACACGCGGTACGACGTCCGATGGAGATTGGTATCAGAGCAAGCCATTGACTGCGGAATAGCAACGATACTTCTTGAGGTGCTGAGACTTAACTTTCGGATTCAAGTTCGCAGTACGTCGTTTGATTGCTGCAAAGATTGCTTGCACGTCGCGGTCTTTCATGTACGCCTTTTTGATGTTCGTGATCAGTTTGGTGTCCGTGATCACTTCACTAATCGCCAATCCAAACGACGTGTCGTTGTAACTCGACACGCTCAAGTCGTGAAAGAACTTCGTCTCTGGTTGAAGGTCGGGTCTCCGGCTTAACGCGTCAGCTATGCCATTCTTCGCTCCCGGGAGATACGAAACCGTTGGCTGATACTCTGCGAGGGTATCGTACCAGCGGACAAGTCGACGGTTAGCCATCTTTTGCGTAAACAGACCTTCAAAAGCTCCTGCTGCTGTGTCGGGTAGTTAAGCTCCGCTGACTTCATCTTCCGACTAGTGTACGCGATGGGACGCTCCATACCATTGACGACCTGGAACAGCACACCGCCGACCGCAAACTTGCTTGCATCCGTACGAAATTGCATTGGCTTGCTGAAGTCAGGTAGATGCAACACGGGTGGGTTACACAACCGTCTCTTCAACTCCTTAAAAACCTTCAACTGCTCGTCGTCGAAGTTGATCTTCGCGTTGCGCTTGTCCTTCTTCTTCAGAAGAGCGAGCATGGTTGCTGTCAATGATGCGTACTCTGGGCAGAATCGTTGAACGTAACCAGTTAAACCTAGAAAGCTCTGAAGATCTTCTTGGGTTCGTGGTACTGGCCAGGCCTTGATCGTCTGCACCTTGTCGGGGTCCATCCGCACACCGTCCCGTCCCACGAAGTCACCAAGACATGGAATCTCCTCCGCGCAGAAGACACACTGGGACAGCTTGACATACAGCTTGTTATCGCGCAAGATATCCAGGGTCTTACGCAATGCTTCAAGGTGGTCTCCGATATTCCGCGACTTCGTGAAGATGTAGATGTCGTCGTAAAACGACTTCGTATTCGCCAATACTCGGAAGAGCTTCGATGTCAACCGATGCATCGTCGCCGGCGCGCTACAGCCTCCCATGGGCAATACAAGATACTCCCAAAGTCCAAAGTCCATTCGGCGCCTGGAACGCGGTGAACCTGATATCTTCCGCGCGTATGCGCACTTGGTGGTACGCGGACATCAGGTCCATCATAGAGAACCAGTACGCTCCCGACATAGCGTCCAATGTATCTTCCTTTCGGGTCATCGGGATACTCTGGCGCACCGTGTTCGAATTCAAGTATCGATAATCGTGTACAATTCGCCAAACGACTGGTTTCCGCACACATAATGTTAGAGCAGCATGTGGACTGATCCTGGGTCGAATCAGCTTCTTCTTCACCATGTCTTCAGCCCAGCGTATGCTTTCACGCTGCTGTTCCAGTGATTGTCGCCATTGCTGCCGATACATCGCAAGGTTTGCGTCCTTCACGTCGATCCGGTGTTCGATATTTCGTTTCTCTGGTAGTCCTTCTGGTAGTTCGGGACGAATCGAATTGTCCTTGTACTCCACGAGAAGATCGAAGGCCTTGCTACGAAACATATCCCAGTCCGTCTCCAGGTAGCGTTGAGCTTTCGCGGTTCCGATGGTGTCGGGTAGGTCACGCCGCTGCAGAGAGAGAGCGTGCGACTTGCTTGATCGTCTCGTTCGTCAGCACGAGCATAAAGTCAGGTTCATCCACTGACTTGGTCTTGAGTCTCATGAACTTCCGAAGTTTCTTGCGCGTGATGTACTTCGTTTGTACACCACTCTCATCAACGACACCCATCGTGAACATCTTCTCCACGACGTTGTCCTTCCCACGGGCACTGCTACTTCTCTCAGTTTCTCCTGCAGTACCTCCGCGCCCCGATGACTTCCCGCCATCGTTCGCAGCCGAACCCTTGCCGGCTGGCGCGTCTTCTTGTTGTTCGCAAACAACACATGGGGATTTTTCTTGCGCTACGTCACGAGCAGGTCCGGCCGCGGACGTCACATCCGTTTCCAGCGCGGCGTCTCGACAGGGATCGGGTCTTTTCGCCGAAAGGCCTTTCGCCTCGACAAATCTCCGAAGCCCGAAGGCAATCACCGGTCGCCTTCCTCGATCGGCCCGTAGGCCTCGCCTGTTCGCTCCCAGCGCAGAGTCTTGATTCCAGTTCCTTCGATTCGTCGACCTCTCCAATCGATCTGTGGCTGCACGTCCTCAAAGAATGGGATTCCGAGGATGCAGTCAAATTCATCGGGGATCGCGTACACGACAGCGACACACTTGTATGCATCTTGTATACCAGACACCATGATGTTTAGAGGTAAGTTCTGGTTCGGTCTCGATGATCTGGTTGTCTCCGAGTTTGACTCGGATATTCTTGTCGTCGAACTTCGCCGTCTGGAGTTGGTGCTCCTCGACCCAGCGTTGTGATACGTAGATCGTGGTAACTCCGCAGTCTAACAGCATATGCTGAGTAGCAAACCTCCGGCCGCTCACGTTGATCTCTCCTGTTACCGAGAACAACGGGCGTGACTTGTAGACAAGAGGGTTTTCACCCAGAACGTTAAGGCTGATATTCTCAATCTTAGGCGTTCTGGTTACGCTCCCGGTCACGTCAGGACCCTCATTCACTGACGTGGCTGCTCGTTTCCCTGCGTGCCTTGTTGTTTCTTCCGGGCAAATCAGTTGACCTTGATGTGGCCTGGCTTCTTGCAGAAGTGGCAGGTACGGCTCTCGGCCCGTTTTGCGTCCGACTTCGGCTTGAAACGACCTCTTCCTCGGAATAGTTTCGCCTTGGACGGTATGTCTTTGCCGGATGTCTGGTTAGCAGAAGCACGTTTCTTGTCTACGCGGGATTGGCGCTCGTGCTCGTCGTCAACGAAGTGAGTAACCTCGTCCTTGACAGCTAAGTCCATGGCGTCGGTCAACGTTTCAGGGTTCTCCAACTTTACGTAACTACGCGTGCGCGGTTTGAGGCCGTTTGCGTAGCAGAGAACCTGGTCAAGCGTGCTCATCCCTTCGACGCGGAAGATGAGAGACGAATACTCGCCGTTGTAGGACTCGATGTCTGCTGTTTGCCTGAGTCGCCGAAGCTTCTCACGCAGGACAGCGTAGTAGTTTGACGCCTCGAAGTGTTGGAGCACATGCTCACGGAAAATCCCCCACGTGTGCTCCTCGCTTCGAGTTGTCGATGACCAGTGCAGAAACCAACCCGAGGTCGGCTTCTCCATCGCGACCCGGCGATTCCCGGAAGGCGCGTACTCGCGTGCTCGGTCGGGATGTTATTGATGCGGCAGGCGTTCTCGATCTGGAACAGCCATTCGCATACGTCCTCTCCTCTCTTGTCGGTGAACTTGGGCAGATTGGTCGGCACTCGCGTGCGGTCTGCCATCCCTTGATTCAGCCGATCGTTCTCGGCTTGAAGCTGGGCGTTCGTCGGCATGGGGGCTCTCTTGGTTTAGATTGTTGGGACCAACAAGTGCTACCAGTATATCAGAAGGAAAGCGTTGCTTGAGGGAGGGCGTGCAAAACGAGAAGTGCCGCCCCCGCAGTTCAAGCGGATACCACGGCTACCGGAAGTGAGAGCGAAATCTGTATTTGTGAGAAGGTAGACGACCTGCTAAGCTACCGTCGATGTTGCCCTCCCTCTAGCGCCGATAAGAATGTGGACAGCTCACGGCGCCCGCGCCAGCCGCCGTTATCGTCGTTCAACAGAGCGTTTCGCGATGATGTGGTGCGACGAATCGGGACGCGAAGACGAAGCCGCGCATGACGGTAAGAAGAAGCATACAAACTCCGGGTAATTACCATACTGAGGTGATAGTACCTGCAGCTGTTGGAGGAGGGTGTGGGTAGTTAGTGTAGAGCTGGAAAGAGAGGCGATTTCATTAGACTGAATAATGCATTGTGGAATGTAGAAGTCTCGATTGACGTAGAGCGGTAAATCACCGCTCGGTAATACGGCAAGCGCGATACGCATAGGAGGAGCTTTGAACCAAAATCGCTGGCACAGGGGTCCACAAATAATTATGGCATCGTCGGGTACAAGAAGCCGTGCACGATCAAGGCCGGCGAGGTTTTCGATGGCAAGATGCAGAACTGCGAGCGCTCGGATATCACGTGTTTCGAGCGGTGGGGACCAGAAGGACACGTCCGTCCTCCTCGTGGAGGCCGGCGGTACTCTGAAGAGCGCCATCATCGGCAAGAACCAGAAGGAGGGTGTGCGCTGCGACAACCACGACTGCACCATTGAGAACGTGGAGTGGGACGACGTGTGCGAGGACACGCTGAGCATCAAGGGCGGCTCGGTGACTAGGGTGACCAACTGCGGCGCCCACCGACGACAAGGTTGTGCATCAAAACGGCTACGGTGCTGTCAAGAGCAAGGGCTTCTTCGCTCAAGAGTTCGGCAAGCTCCACCGCTTGTGCGGCACATGTGGAACCCCCCCCCCCTCGCAAGGTTACGGTTGAGAACATGTGTGCAATTGTCCCGCTCGTAAGTGTCGTCACTGTTAACAAGAACAGCAACGACCAGGCCACGCTCAGGAACATCCACGTCAAGACTGCGGACGTCAAGAAGAACGTCAAGGTCGCATGCCAGCAAGACGCCGTAGACCCTTGGCAACTGGCCGTCGGGCTAGCTCTGCCAGTACTCGTCGAGTGATGTGAACATTAACGAGGATTGAACCCGTTGCCACATTACACTATGGTTGTGTATGATTAATAGAGGTGGTAAATAGGGCATGGAAAAAAATAATATAATATCAATATTATGGGTATTTTATGTTACGATAACGACCGGGAGGATTCGTATCCTGCATCTACTCGTAGGAGTCACCCAGTGGGCTCGTAGGAGTCGCCCAGGGAGCTCATAGGTAACGACCATCTAGGCTAGAACTACTCGGTAAAGCACTCACTTCCAAATACACTTTCTACTACACACATCTCCGCCCAAGTTCCAGCACCGTCTTTCCTGCACAAGTCTCCAACAGGTTATCAGCCCAAGCGGTCCTAACGACACGACGGAGAAACGAATCCCTGCGTCCCTCAAGTGTTGAGAGCACGTGAAAGCTTCCCACAAGATGGTGACAGCGCAGCAATCAAGTGTTGACAAATTGTGCAACTTGCCTCAACGACGAGGTCGTCACTGAGCAACTGAAGTAAGCGCAACAATCAAGTGTTGACGAATTGTGCAACTAGAGTCCTGTGTGGCGGTGACATCCTCTCGACCGTAACGCAAGACCACGAGGTGGCCGGCACGTGCGGCAGCAGTTAAGCAAGCTGAACGATCAAGCAGAGCGCCAGCTCGACGAAGTCGGTGTGGAGCACACCGACCTACATTTCCTTTTTTGGAACTGGCTGTGACGACTGAGCCCGGCCCGACCGTTCACAGCACCCGAATCCCCGGTGGTTGCTCCCGACGTCGGAACCAGCAAGTGATTCAGCCCTCGTCGCCATGATTGAACAGCTACAACAACAAGTACGGAGCATGGCAGCCCAGCTCGAGCACACGATCGTACAGAAGTTCTCCTGAATGGCTCGACGTGGACCGAAGAACTTGAAGCATCGGCGATCGTCAACTATTTGGGTGGTCAAGCTTCCCGGTATTACCACAAAAAGAACTCAGAATGGCAACGTGGTCATCCTAATGCGAATATTCCCGATGGAAAACTGAAATCCATACTTCAAGCAGAATTCGGTTGCAAGTTGAGCCATCTTGAGCTCAATGACCGCCTCAAATGCTTCAAACGCCCCCAGTGACTCGTGATGTCAATATTTGGAGTATCTCAAGTGCATTGAAGGTCTGATGGAGGGCGACAACACACTGTTGTTACTGCAAGTATACTGCAAAAACGCTTGCCCCGAACTAGCAGAACACGGCTACGCCAAGGTTGACTTCAGCAATCCTGATCGCCTTGCCAAAGCCGATCGTGCCAGGTCACTACTCTACCAGCATCGTGGTGACGGTCGCGAACATGGGTCCGGAAAGCGTGCCCAATCCACAAACGAGCGTACCGAGCGAAAACCAAAGTACAGAGGTCCCAGTGAGCAGATTCCATTTTCACAGCGCCAGGATGAAGGAGCAGAAGGCAATGCTGCAATGGCGGCGAAGTGCTACGATTGTGGCGACCCAAAAAACAAGTTTACCAACTGCCCGTTCATGATCAAGGCGAAGCAGTTTGCATCAGTGAATGCTGTAGCTACCTGTGACAATAGCGGTGACGCGGTGGATGAAGCCGATAGCAGTGACGGAGGTGACGTCTGGATGACAATGGCACCAACGGCGCGCCCAAACAACCCGTTAGATTGACTACTCGATTCAGGAACAACACATCACTTATGTGGTAATCGTGACCTCATTGCGGGCCTAGAACCGGCGTACTTACCGATTAGAGTCGCAAATGGAGCTGTCATCGAAGCAACGGCAAAAGGAAGTTGCATCGTTACAACATTACTAAGTGGAGTACGAAGCCAATCCTGCTCACGAATGTCTATTATGCTGAGGGGCTACAGCGTAACCTCGTCTCCGTGAAACAACTACGCAAGGTGGACCCCACGGTTATCTTCAGTGACGTCTGCACCATCCGAGATCGTAGCAACAACGTCGTTGCCACTGCAACTGAAAAACGTGACTTGTGGTGCCTGTCCAGCGTCCTGTCAGGTGCTGCAAACTTTGCGAAGGTCAGTACAAGCACACTTCACAAACGGCACCAGCGACTCGGTCATGTGAACTACCAGGATGTCCTACGCATGGTGGACAAGGGACTATTGTCGGGTATAACTCTAGGAAACAGAAAGGCTGAGTTCTGCATGAGTTGCTCCGAAGCGAAGCAAACGAAGCGCGCCCAGCCACCGGAGGATACGTCTGAATCCGCTCCCACTGACGAGATCGGTGCCGTCATTGGTATTGATCTCAAGGTGGACCTAAAACCAGATCGATCAGGCCACAAGCATATCCTCACGATGATTGACAATGGATCCAGTTTCAACAAAGTTCACTTGCTTAAAAGCAAAGGCGAGGCCGCAGAGTATATTCGACTGTTCATCGCTGAGTTCGAGCGCCAGTGCAACCTTCCTGTGAAGTATCTCAGAGCTGATGGTGGTGGAGAGTTCTTCTCGCCGATTTCAGGGTTTACTCGCCAGCAAAGGTATTATCCACCAGTATTCTGAAGCAGACACGTCTGCGTCAAACGGAAAGGCCGAGAGATTCATTGCACTCCGATGGATTCCGCGAGAGCGATGCTGTGGGCGTCTACGCTACCTGAGCGCTTCTGGGGGGACGCAGTATTGTACACAAGCTACATCCGTAACAGACTACCAACTCGATCAAACCCAGACCTTCAAACACCGCTCGAAAACCTGACAGGCAAGCCGCCATCGGTAGCTCACATCCTGAAATTTGGGTCCAAGTGTACTCTCCACCTTGCAAACAAGAAAGGAAAGTCCCTTCGCAAGCGAGCAGAGCGTGCCGTTGTCCTCGGATTAAGCCCCGTTCAGAAGGGATACATTCTCTACTTGTCACGTACCAAGAAAGTCACCATCAGCGCAAGCATCCAGAATATTGAACTCCTCGATGCCAAGAATTCTGCCGCACTTATTGACGCCATTGATGCTGTATCTAATGCCGATCTCACCGAGACCATGGCGCAAAATTTCCTCGAGCCCGGACGACATCACCAATGACTTCAAGCCAACCACCGACGAGCCCTCGCCACGATGATTTTGGTAGAGAATTGTGATCCAAGCATTTTTCGGTGATAGTCGCTGCAGCCGTTGAGGAGGAGTTATCGTTGCCGGATACCTTCATTCAGCAGTTCGTTACCCCGGCAAGGCTATTTCTCACGGTCGGCTCCACAGTTGGGCCAGCCTTGGCGCTCCTCACTGAGCAAGATCATGTGCCGGAGCCTAAGTCCCTGAAAGAAGCAATGATGAGTCTCCATTGGCCCCAGTGGAAAGAAGCTATTGCTACAGAACTCGCTGCCTCCTCAGCAAACTCGACTTGGGAAGTCGTCGATACTCCTCCGTATGCGAACTTAATCTCAGGCAAGTGGGGTTTTAAAATCAAATTCACGAGTCTCGGGAGAACTGGAAGGGTTTAAAGTCCGGTTGGTTGCCCGCGGGTTCACACAACGCTACCGTATCGCCATTGGTGAGACATTCTCCGGTCCTCAAAATGTCTAGTTTCCGTTCCCTCTTCATTTTGGCGGCAATCTGGCTTGTCCTGGTTCGCCAAGGGGATGTACCCAACGCCTACCTCCAGGCAGGCCTTGACAAACCGATCTACATGCTACCTCCGCGTGGCATGCAGCTCGAGGAAGGGAAGGTGCTCCTACTCAAGAAGAGTCTTTACGGATTAAAGCAGAGCGGCAATTGTGGAATGCAAAACATTGGCTTCAACCGCAGTCGTCTGGACCCATGCCTTATTTTCGACACTCTGGTGGCAAACTTACTGTACTAGGACTCTATGTTGACGACGTTCTCATAGTAAGCCAGGACCCTGCCGACGCGAACAGAATTATGGAGTAGCTCAAGACGAAATTCAACGTCAAAGATTTCGGTGTGGCATCCAAGTGCTTAGGACTATGCGTTAGCCAAGATGACCGTGGTATTTTTCTTCACCAGCAGCCCCACCTCGACGAACTACTGGAAAGGACCAGACTTGCCGTCCAGCCCGCACACCGATGGACACTTCAATCAGCATCGACGAGAAGGACACAGCCCCGTTCCACGACTCGCAGCCTATGAGAGAAACCAAAAGATCCCTCCTGTGGCTGAGTATTTGCACCTGTCCAGATATCACAGTAGCGGTCAATTCCTTCGCCAGGTTCCAACGTGTGTGCACTGGCAGGGAGTAAAGCGCAACATCCGGTACTTAAAGGGAACACGTACATTCGGCTTGCTCTACCAGAAACGGCGAACAAAATTGCATGTATCCGTTCAACGGTCTTCGGTGACGCAGATTGGGCAGGGGATCGAAAGACTGCCAAGTCAACTTCTGGAGGTCTGCTCACGAAAAACGGAATGCCCTTCGTCTGGTACGCCAGAAATCAGTCCACCGTCGCGCTGTCAACAGCTGAGGCCGAGTATATGCGAAAGCATGAAGGCCGACATACAAACCAAGCCACTCGACACACAGATTCATCAACGACTGGTGAAAGCACTGCGACTTGCGACGCCACCTGAAAGCACGAACACGATCGGAACGAGTTAAAACACTTCGAGGAGGAGTGTTGCGATAACGACCGTCGGGAGGTTTCGTAACCTGCATCTACTCGTAGGGGTCGCCCAGGGAGCTGGTAGGTAACGACCATCTAGCCTAGAACTACTCAGTAAAGCACTCACTTCCAAATACACTTTCTACTTCACACATCTCCGTCCAAGTTCCAGCACCGTCTTCCCTGCACAAATCTCCAACATTACATTGACGGAATAACTTATTCTTCTTCTAGGCCGTATTGAAATTATTATTATTGCCTTGTTTGGTTAGAAAATAGAATCCTTACTTAACAGACACACAAAAAGCAACATTAGAATATATTAGTGCAATAACAACTGGGTTTTTTGTACGGAATTATGTATTATTGAAAGTTGGATATTATGGAAGTACAGGAGCGGTCTCGAACGAACGAACGAACGAACGAACGAACGAACGAACGGAAAGGCAAGCCTACGGGTGGTGCCTGTAAGAAGTAGCTGTCGGAGATCGACGGCGCAGTTGAGAAACGAACGAACAAGGAACGAACGAATGCAGAAAACGAAACGAACAAGCGTCGAAAGACCAATTCGTGTGTATTCGGTTGAGTAATAAAATAGGACGAGAGTCCGGCTACTTTGCGGTGGCCTGTACAGTTGTTTGTAGTGGCCAAGCGGTACGAACTTGGCAATCCACGCAGCCCAGCACTAGGCTATATGACCCGCTGGCAGGCAGGCGCGACAAAGATTTGTGACATTGTGGCCATACAGGGGGCTGCATCGCTAGGGGGCCCGAACTTGAGATCAGATTCGCAACAACGGCGTTCACGAAAAGAATCACGATCACGGCAGAAGACAGGTGAAGTCACGATGCGAATGAATACCTCATTTGCTTTTTTAGAGAACTCGTGGTCCCTGTGCCATTCTCGATACAAATCCCTAATCAAATAGTGTTAAAAATGTTGTGAAACTGATAAGCCATTAGCGAACACGTACTGTATGCTGCTCTTGAATGAGCGCATGACGCTCACGTCCATTGGCTGGCTGAGTCCAGTGATCCCCGGAGGAACATATTGCACCTTCGTGCAGCAGGTATCTTCAAGATGCTGCTTCACGCTCTCCATCTTGTGGACTCGCAAACTGTCCAGCATGAGCATGCGGCATCCATCGGCTGTAGGTGTCCATACCTAATCAGGAACAAACGCAATTTAGTAAATGATTTTTCAGTATTAGCAACAATAAAAAATATAATTTTGTCATACCTCGTCGATCCACGTCATCATTGTGGCGTGGTCGCACCACGCCTTCCGTTGCGTGGTGTGTACAATGTCTGAATGTCTCCAATTCGGGTCAGACACCTCCGTATAGACATCCGCACCATGGACACCAGAGAAAACAACAAATGCAGGGAGTTTCTTACCCAGCGCGATGCACACAGTAAAACACTGCATCGAGCGCCATTTTCACCCATCCCTTGGACGACATCGACGTGCTTGGCTCCACGAACATCAATCGTTAAGCGATCAGGGTTGTCGATGCAAACACCGGTCTGATCCATGTTGAAAAGACTTCCATATCGATCTAGCTGAGAAAAAGATGACGAAAAAAACCCCATCACCTTCGACTTCAACATGCATTGTCTGAGAGAACACGTCGGCAATTTCCTGGTTACAAAAATAAAATACAATATTATTCATTTTTCGATTTCAATTATTTAAAAAATGTATTGTATCTGCATGTCTGCTCTGCGCTTTGTTCCCTTGTGAGTGATACGACGCACTACAAGGTTGTTTCGTTTTAAAAAGCGAACTGTCCAGGACAGGAGAGCGCAATGCGTCCTTGATGCCGAGAAATCGACATCAAATTTCCCAATCATGAGAATGATACACTTCATTGTGACGCATAAGCCCTTAGTCTGTCGCATTAACCTGATTCATTCGAGTAGCCTATAGAAATAAAACGCATTAAAAACTATCACAAAGTAGTATAACGACTTATAAAAGCAATTTACCGTGTTTCCAGCTCAGGGTAGAGGATGTACTGTGGCTTGGTAGGCTCCGAGGGAGCGAAGTACTTGTTCGGCGCCTCTTTGGCAGCCTCCTTTAGTTTTTTCTTGTCCTTTCTCCACCTGTTAATGGTAGCGCGGGTAACGTTGAAGAGAGCTGCCGCCTCAACCGCGGAGAGCTCGGAAATCGCGCCGTAAAATATAGAGTTAGTTACTGTTCAGTAATGACGACGTGTGTGGCTCAAACCTTGTGCTTCTCTTTATTCTTGTTCTTTGGCCTGCGCGGCATGCTGGACGTGTCGTTGTGAAGGACGGGTGGCGTTGGTGGGGAAAGCGCTGTTTTCTCTTTAAAAAAAACTTATGAGGTTTTACTTTTGACTTGATTTCGGCCATTATTTTTTGTCTCACTCGATCCGACAAATACGGTACGAGATCATCAGTGGCCAGATCGATGGTGGAGACGGATGTCATTGTGACACCTGAACAAAGAGAACGTGTAACGAAGTCATCGCGTAGCAAGACTCCGATAAAAAGGACGGAAGATGAAGCTGAACACGAGGAAAATGCGGAAGCACCTTCGGCAGGGCAGCAGAACCCGGTGTTGCGTACTGTAGAGTTGTTAGAGACGGAGGAGACACCGAGGATCAGTACGGTAGCAAGGCATTCGGTGAACGACGAGGAAACCAAGTGTGATGACTATTGCCCAAGCTCTCCTTTATTGAGCGATATGCAGCTCGAGGAAGCAGTGGCTAGACACCAACAGCAATGATAGGGAGCACGGAAGACGACACGGAAGTAGAACCAATTCCTATTGACGTGGCGGCGGTGACGAGAGTGCTTCAGCAGTTGATGCCGACGGGGACTAGCCTGAAATCGTCGGTGAGTCACCGTGAAGGCGGCGAACCGACGAGTTAGCAAGGATCCAAACGACCCCTCAGCACCTGGTAGAAGGAACGCAACCGATGAGGGAGGACGAGCTGTGAAAGACTGGCGAAGTCGGCGAGTGGTGAGGAGCCAGCATCTCGGAGAGAACAATTCGGTCGAGCCCCACGTGCTGCGAGACGCGATGGAGACGACGGGGATTAGCGAGATCAGCGACGACGTGATAGTCCCAGAACGACGAAACAGGCGAGATGGAGGGCGACAGGATGCACGACGCGGACGACCGGATAGCCCACGACGATCTGCACAGCGGCCAGTGCGGCACGGGAGTCTTCACCCTCGAACGGCAGCAGTAGTTCGGACGAGTCGTCCAGCGACGATGGACGCCGGGGGGGGTCACCACAGCAGCGACGGCAGTAGTGATGCTTCAAGAAGCAGCTCCGGTAGCTCTGACGAAGATTCCGACGGTCGGCGTCGTGGTCATGGACGTGGAAGACGGGATGCACCGCGTGGTCGACGTGAGCGAAACGGCAACCACGCAGGAAGAGCGTCAAAGACCTAGAGCTTCCTACGTTCAAGTCATCACTGAAAGTGTCGGTGAGTACGTGGATCGATCGGGTGGAACTTTCACTGAAGGGGTCAGTGGAGTCTGGCCGTGGCACATGGTCGGATAAGGTACTCTACTTCATATTTGGCTACAAACTCATGGAAAATGCCTCCAAGTGGTGGGTAGACATGAACAGAAGGCTGAGCGAGCACAAAAGGACGTGGACGTTCTTGAAGAAAGCTTTACTCAGGCGATATGGAGAGAAGTTAGACAAGGCGGCTGCCGAGTGGCGTGTCAGTATTCGGAGAATGATGCCCGGCGAGTCACATGCTGATTTCGCAGTTGGACTTCGGGGCGTGGTTGGCCGCAACAAGGTTAGTGAGCGAGTTCTTCTTGCTCAGTTCTATCGGTGCCTCGATAAGACAACGAAGAAGCTCGTTAAACAAGATCCGAAGCCAAGGACACTTGAAGAATCGGTAGTGGCCGGTTGTACGGAAGAGTTCCTCATCGGCGTGGATGTTATGCAGCGGCATGGTGCGACTATGGATTTCGAAAGGAATGAGATCGAGAACGGTCGTACTGTGGTGGTTCCGTTCCGAAGGGTGATGACGCGAGTAATGCGAGAGTGGAGGCGGTGCGTATAGTACGTTAGACGCACATCGAGGGTAGCACGGTCATGCTGATAGAAGTGTCGGTGACTGCGAAGGACGGTGAGAGAGGCATCTTTCTACCTACGTATAGTACGGGCGCGGTGATGCTGGCGGCTACCATAACTACGGCGAGGAACGGTAAGGCGCTGCTGCCGGCCATAAACGCAAATAACAAAGAAGCTAAACTGCCTGGCAAGAAGGAGCTCTACCGGTGAACGAGGACATCACGGTATAGTCCATGAACGAAGAGTTGGACCCGACTTGAGTCAGTCAACGGTTAGACGAGTTGGGAGACGGCGTGACACCGTTGGACAATGAGGACGAGTTGCGTATTGGGACGGATGAGCCGGACGCTTGTGCGTTAGTTACGAAACTGTTGAGAGTGTATCGGAAGTTGACGGCAGATGCAGGCGACTGCCCTCCTGTCACTGCGGTGGATGTACACCACGATATTGACACTGGGTCTACGACTCCGATCATGCTGAAGTGACGGAGACAGGCACAGACGGAGTATAACGTAATAGACGACAACGTGGATAAAATGTTGCGTGCTGGCGTGATAGAGGAAGGAAATGGCGCGTAGGGATTTCCAGTCGTATTGGTGCGTAAGAAGGACGGCGAAGTGCGCTTTTGCGTCGATTATAGAGCGTTAAACAGTGTGACGAAGAAAGATGTGTACTCACTTCCTCGTATCGACGAGACTCTGGTGGCGTTGGGAAGGGGGCTGCTCTTCACCACGTTGAATCTAAAAGCGGGGTATTGGCAAATTCTGATGGCACCGGAAGACAGAGATAAGATTGCGTTTACTACGAAGCGAGGGTTGTACCGATTTGTGCGGATGCCTTTCACCCTGACCAACGTTCCTTCAACGTTTCAATGGCTGGTGAATAGTGTGCTTCAATGGGCTTGCATGGACTACTTGCTTAATCAATCTTGACGATTTTGCCGTGTTTTCTCGCTGTGACGTTGAACGACACGTAGTGGAACTGGCGACAGTGTTGGAGAGGTTGGCAGCCGCTGGGCTGACTCTGAAACTGAAGAAATGCATGTTTGCAGCGACATCCATGGAATACTTGGGTCACGAGCTCAGTAGTGACGGTGTACGACCCTTGGAGATGCTAGCGACGACGGCACAAAAATTCCCGAGACCTACAAATGCTACGGAAGTAAAGCGATTCGTGCACTTGGCTGGTTATTACAGAAGATTCGTGGCGGGCTTAGGATCCATGATGGCCCCGCTCATGAAGCTGTTGCGGCAGAATGTGGTATGGGAATTGGGGGGGGGGGGGGCACCACAGGACGAGGCGTTTGCACAGATCAAATCTATACTTACGACGAAGCCTATTCTAGTGTACCCGAACTTTCGGCTGCCGTTTCGTGTAGTGACGGATGCGAGTTCGGTCGGACTGGGTGCGAGTTAGATGCAGACGGCTGGAATCCGATAGCATACGCTAGCAAGGTTAATAGTCCTACGGAGAGCAAGTATGGCATTGCCGAGCTGGAGTGTTTGGCTGTTGTATGGGCAATCAAGTTGTTTCGCCTATATGTGTATGGAAGAAAGTTTACGATTGTGACTGACCATGCAGCCCTGAAATGGCTGATGACCAGTCCAAATCTCACTGGAAATTCGCATAGGTGCGCCCTTACGCTGCAAGAATTGGACTTTGACGTGTACAACGGACAAGAACTACGGGTCTGTGCAGGGCACAGACAGCGCGCAGGCCGGGCCTGCCGCGAAGTACAACACGTCTGTAGTATCGACGAGGAAGCACAAATGTTGTGGCGGATGCGCTCTCCAGGGCACATGTCGCCTCTACAGTGTTGGCAGCGATGAGACGGAGACGAAGAAAGAGACAGAGTATGGTTGGGGCAATGCCGGACTCAACGACGAGTGGTGTGTCGCCCGTGGACCTCGATAGCTGGAGCGACATGTGGTACGAGTGCAGCAGAAGTGATTGAGCTGTCAGACAGCGACGGAGAACTAACTACGGTAGTAGGTGACGGCTCGGAGGAGTTAGGTGACGCAGCGGAATATGGAAACGCGAGTACGGTACCGGAGGGAAGTCATGAGACGAACGCCAACGCGGTCGAGGCGGTGGCGGCTGGACGAACGGTAACGAGCAAGACTGCGGTTGCGACTACGGCAAACGAGTATGAAAAGGCGGGCATCCACGAAAAGGACACGGGTGGCGCATCAGTTACGCCGGCGTCAGCAGTGTCACGAACACTAACGCGGGCGGCGAAACGGCGTGCTGAGGAGGCGCAGCGGCGCCCAGCAAGCGCAGCAGTGAGCGGCGATGTACTGGTGGAAGCTGTCATGGCGCAGGACGATGCATCAGTGAACGAGGAGACGCCTGCGGTACCGACTGTATTGAATGATTGCTCCGAAGAACGGCACGGCGGAAATGACCATGTGCGGCGACCAGACGGAACGCAAAGGGCGAAGAATCCGAAGCCAACGGCGACCCGG
The DNA here is from genome assembly GCA_016880985.1 of Phytophthora idaei. Classification (NCBI taxonomy): domain Eukaryota; phylum Oomycota; class Peronosporomycetes; order Peronosporales; family Peronosporaceae; genus Phytophthora; species Phytophthora idaei. Next base: position 21,670 of record QOKR01000395.1, read on the forward strand.
ACGAATGAGGCGAACGGGGCGAGTACGAGCAAGAATACGGCAAAGGGAGCGATGCCGGCTTAACGAACGTTAACGAAGAAACGAACTACGGCGAAGTCGCAAGCGAAGACGGCATCTCGAATGAAGACCCCATACGCGGCCCAGACGACACGAACTGGTTGGCCAAGGTGGCGTCGGCAGCCGAGCGCGGTGAGGAAGGACGCAGCGACGCGGAATACGGCGCAGAGCAACGGCGAGGAACTGGACAAATATTACAAGTGACCGACGACGAGATAATCACTGCATAGAAGGAGAGTCGACTCGCGCAGAGACTCGTCGAAGACAGGGAACATCGTGGACGGCGAGTAACGAGAAAACACGGACTGGTGGAGATCGAGGCGACGGCTGGGTACAGAGTGGTGCTGCCGCCGAGGCTGTGGCCAGTGATCGTCAAAGAATGTCACGACTCGGTGTGGGCGGGCCACTTGAGGGCTCCACACGCGTATGCGCGGGCTGCGCAGACGTATTGGTGGTCAAACCTGTATCGAGAAGTGCAACAATGGGTTTGCGGATGCCAGGAATGCGGAAGTCGTAAGGCGATACCAAGAGAGGTGGTACCGCCATTGAGGAGCATGCGAGGAGGAAATGTTGGGGGACAGATGGGCAATAGATGTGTCCGAACCCTTACTGGATGCTGACGGAGGACCACAATTCGTTGTTGCGGCTGTGGAGTATAACGCGAGGTATGCGGTGGTTGTAGAAGTGCGTCAGCACACGGCACATAACGTGGCGGCGTTTTTGATGTACTACGGTTCGGGCCGTTCAGGGAGTTCTTGACGGACGGAACGCCCGAGATCACGGGAAAGGTGATCGACCAGCTCGTTGTGCTGCAGCAGGCCGAACAAGTGAATCCTGTCCCGTACCGACCACAGATGATCGGGCTAGTGGAACGGTCCCACCGGACATGAAAGGATATGGCGGTTACGTACATGAAGGATGAGAAGCAGTGCGATTGGGACGTGTTGGTCGACTTCGCTGTTTATGCGTACAATTCGGGGCGGTACTCAACAATGATGCTGTCTCCCAATGGGACGGAAACTGCGGGGATCGAACGACTTGTTACGGCGTGCAAACGTGACGGAAGCCGGTAACCTGACGGAATACCACAAGAGATTGTTGGAGACGATGACGAGTGCCGAGCAAGCGCGAGAAAGAGAGCAACTGCGTCAGGCCAAGTACTACAATCGTCGAGTGAAGCCAAGCTTGCATTTGACCGGGTTTGGATCTATCGGCCACCGTTTGGTCCGAAAGCGTCCAAGTTCGTCCATCCGTGGCTAGGTCGGATGCGAGTGGTGGACCCCGCAGGCTACGACAACTACTTGATTGAGCGTGAAGACGATGAGGGACACGAGCAGCTCATTGCGCACGTGTCGTTCTTAGTAAGCTGTTATTACCCACATAGTTTGCTACAGACAGCGGCGTTGGACAGTGCCGTACAGTTGGAGTATGAAGGCACGCTCGAGCGCGGGACGGATGTCGCGACGTCAGGAGCGGCTGTGGCCGCAACGACGGCACCAGTTCACGCAGCCACTACAGCGAGAGGCACAAATAAAAGTGAGCGCGCAGTGGCGAACGACGTCAGTCAACAGGACGGAATGTTGGTTGAGCTCCGAAGGAGACGACGAAGGAACGCAGCGGGCCAGTACGTCCTTGAACACGAACTGCGTCCCATACAGTTACGAGGACGGCGACAAACTGGTGGAACGAACGATGATATCGGACGCCGATGGGTGTCCGCCAAGGAATACGAGCACCTTTTCAGTAGCGACAGAGTCATGGAAGTTTCTCTGAGTGTGGGGAAGACGTGTAACAGGGCCAGAACGGTACCTGCCGAAACGGACGGGAACCTTGAAGTATGGCGAGAAGATCGGCAACTGGCCAGATGTGGCGAGCGGCCACAGATCTTGAGCGGTAGCGACCACTTGACCGAAGATCGCGAAGTGAGTAGGACGCGTGAGTTGGACGATATGCCGAGAAGGGCATAGAGCGTTCGTGGAAGACGGTAGTGTGTGCAAAGCCTAGATGGCGAGTGGGCAGTGAGCTGGCTGTCCAGCTCTCACTTCGCAATTCGCGTGGAGAAACAGAAGCGACTTTGAGGAGGTCTGGAAGAGGCTGAAAGACGGCTGCTCGGTAGTGGAGGCAGCTTGAGCCAGTGCTAGCGTAGTGGTAAAGCGCGTACTTGGTGGCGGAGGCAGTGGAGCCTGTGCTATCGAGAAACGGTATGATCCTCGCTGAAGAAGCGACCCGGACATCACTTAGGAAGAGAAGCAGATTATCGCTGAAAGAGCGAAACTGATCGGATAAGTCAGTGACGGACGCGTCAACGACCGGCTACGACTGGACGGACGTACAGGGCGGTAGGCTGAGCCAAGACGGCGGCGGCGGCGGCTGGCAGTGTCGATGCTGGACGGGAAATCCCAAGTCGCACTGAGAGAAGGCTTTGCACGTGAGATCTTGGAGGCGGTCGATCGTACGCATCGGAAGTACAGTAGCGGTCTCGAACGAACGAACGAACAGAAAGGCAAGCCTACGGGTGGTGCCTGTAAGAAGTAGCTGTCGGAGATCGACGGCGCAGTTGAGAAAAGAACGGACGCAGAAAACGAAACGAACAAGTGTCGAAAGACCAATTCGTGTGTATTCGGTTGAGTAATGAAATAGGACGAGAGTCCGGCTACTTTGCGATTGCCTGTACAGTTGTTTGTAGTGGCCAAGCGGTACGAACTTGGTAATCCACGCAGCCCAGCACTAGGCTATACGACCCGCCAGCAAGCAGGCGTGACAAAGACTTGTGACACAGGCATTACACAGTACAATCATGCCCAAATCCAAACCCCACCCTCTGTGCTAAAATCTGAAAAACTGGGTTTTCACCACTTTTGTTGTTGAATTTGTAGCCGCATACTGATTGGTTAATAATTACTCACACCACTTTCGTCGACAAGCATGGGTACTGGCGACGGCGAGCGGCTGCACTCGACGGTGCGCCTGAACCAGTTCACGCTGCAGTTCGAGGACCCGGCGCTGGAGAAGGTCTATCAGGCTGGACTGCACCCGCGCAAGAAGGCGCTGTGGCTGCGCTCGCTGCTGCCAGCCGCGGCCTCGCAAATTTTATTCGCGCTGGCCGATGGCCTCGACTTTCCTGTGGAAAACTTACTCGTTACCGTGCCGACGCGAGTCTTGATAGCGGTAAGGCAAGCAACGGAGATAAAATATGAGAAACCCGGATGCTAACGACGTTTTGTGTAGATGCTTCAAGTCGCTATGTGGCTACTAGTGCGATGGGATCTGGTGCGGGCAAAGGAGCAGACGATGCTCTTAGTGTCGGTGGCCAGCGGCATCCCCACGCTACTACTCTACGCGCTGCAACGATCAAGTCTTTGTCAATGGGTATACCATACACTTGAGATTCTCATATTTTATATACGACATCCTCACGCTGTGTTGGTTACTGCAGGACGCCATGTTCGTGACTTTTGGGCTGTCCTTCTACACAATTCCCAAGGTCACGCCGCTAGGCTACGTTTCGTCGTTTTACGGTAGCTGGACCACGGCTGCGGTGCACACAGTACTCACTTTTGTGGCTCGGCCGCCTCCAAGGAGAGCCGAGGGCGTTCTGGGTATTTTCTTTTTAGTGCCGATGGTGTGGGTCTTCAACACTATTGCGTACTATTCCGAGTACAATTCCCGTGAACGATTTGCCCTGCGACGTCGACTAAGACGTGAGAGTATCACCTTAGCAGTGGCGTGTACCTCAGTGGGAGGTGAAGCTCTGTTGCAAGATGGAGAAGAGGACGGCTGGCTGTTACTGCACACATTGTCTCTGCGAGGCCTGATGGCTGCTAATAGCAACAGTACGGCGTCTTTCATCGTCGCAGTGATACTGTGGGGAGCGTTCACGTTGGGTGGCTGGGCATCGCTTCCAGACGCTCTAAAGTTTGTTGATGAAGCTACTGGATGGGCTTGGTTTAGTCATTGCGCTGGTGTAACAGTCTTTCTTTTGGTTATGACAAGACGACTGCGATGGTTGCTAGTGGTGCCGGTGGTTGGTGCTTTCCTTTTGTGGGTAATGTCGCTAGCTATGCCAGCTTCATGGATTATTTTCTCGGCTCATAGTGTGGGATATGGACTGCTCTTGGCTTCCGTGGTGGTCGCTATGGGCGTCTTTGGTTGGTTCCTGTGTGCTTGGAGAGAGCTGGTGTCCTTCTTGACACGCTCTTGCTTCCTCTACCCGCAGCTGCAGGCTGGCATGGAGAGAGAATACCCGCTGCTCGTACGCATCGTGTCCGAGTACACAGCAGGCTTCGATCCGGAGATTTTATCTGCTCGCGTACCGACAGAGACTGCTATTGAATCAATGGGAACAACACAGTCGTCGGAGACTACAGCAGCTTCACCAAAGACAGAGAGGTCTACCACGAAACCACCTCCCACAAGACCGGCACTTGACAGGCCTCAAAGAGAGAAAACGAAGAAGACGCAACTCCAAACGGACAGCAAGAAGCTTAACATGAGTACGCCTACCAAATGCAAGACATCTGAGGCTACAGCGGCGAAGGATTCGACGACATCCAAGCAAGAAGGCGCCGTGTTACCTACGGATTCGTTGGATCGGATGGTCTCAGTCTTGCCGTCGTTTAAGCCGGGCAAGTGCTTTTTCTGCTCGAAGAACGAGGCCGAGCACTTTGTACCTGCGTGCGGCATGTGGGGCAAGTGGACTCATTGGCGGATGAATCAACAGCACAACATGAACAACGCGTCCATTGCCTCTGCTTCGTCCGGGGCGGCCGTCGCAAAGAGCGCCGTTGCTGTCTCCATGTGCACTTCCTACTACGATCTTCAGAACGACAGGTCAACGCTCGAGGCCCGTGTTCAAGCTGAGGAACAGAAGAGCTCTGCTCTCGCCAATAAGTTCGCAGCCTGCCAAGAACGGGAACAAAACCTGTCGCTGGAAAGCGTACGACTCCAGGCGGAGCTCCACGCTATGGAGGAGAAACACGCGACTGAGTTACGGCGATGCGATGCGCATCTCCAAGAGAAAATGGAGGCAGTGCAGAAGGAAGCCAATCGGTCTGCCCACGGACGGAAACTGCAGGCCAAAAAGGCTGAAGTCGCGCACTCTGCTGCATTGCAGAAACGCCTCGAGGTCAGCGAGCGCCGCGTTCAAGAAACGAGTGCTCTAGCTCAGAGTGCAGAGGAAGAGGCGACAAAACTCCGTTCAAGTCTGGACCAGAGTGGAAAGGATGCTATCGAGTGGAAAACCAGAGCCGAGGAACTGAAAAAGCAAGTTTCGAGCTTGGAACTTCGCCTGCAACAGCAGCAAAGTACCTCGCAGACCAGAACGTCACCACAGTTTGGTCCGTCTGCGCTGGATTTCTCGTTCGCTTCGACGGCAAGTGGAGGATCGTCGCTCGATGTTTCGCCCGTGGCAGCGCTTCAGACTCTGCAGCCGTCTGGACGACTACCATACGCGCAGTCACTGGAGATCGAAGGCCTGCGTGAGTCCAGCAGACACTCGAAGGACGACGTGGACTACTCGAAGCGCTGGCGACTTCTACAAACTTCTGATCTGAGCAAGAGCGATGGGACTCCGTGATCGACAGGGAAGAAGAAAAAAGTGATTGGCGTTCACACGGTTAGCCAACAATATGAATGAATTAATCAAAGTTATCGAGACTCAGCTACGTACACAGTTTAGACTCAGAAGAAGCCCAGCGGTGGGGGTTCCACGCTGCCATTGCTGTCCAATTCGCGGTAGTACTGCTTCAATAGGTCGGAGTAGCAACATAGCGAGTGCGCTGCGTAGACTTGGTAAAAATGCGGATACCTGACGGAGCTGGCGAGACGACGCAGTTCGTCCAACATGGCCAGCTCATCCCCTGGTAAGTATCTCAAGTAGTATGGAGGTTCGCGTCGCAGTACTTCGTCTAGCAGCTCCACTTCGTGACACGGTTTCCCTCCTGGAAGCCCCTCGTTCACACTCGTCGTAGCAGCCGCGTTCGAGTCTTCAGTCGTGTGGCGTTTTAGCGTACGGAACGCCAGCGCGCGACTACGAGCTGCCAGTTGCTCGGTCTGGAACTTGTGGTTGCCCTCGCGAGCGTAGCGTCGCTCCTGCGCGATGAGGACGGCCAAGCAGGCGTCAAACGCGCGCCAAAGCGCTTGCTCTGTGCGAAGAACGTTGATGTCTGCGGCCGTCATGTTTGGGTTGCACGGGTGCTGCACTGCGTCATTGTAGCGGTTCTCCTTGTTGTGGTGGTGACTGTAGCCATCTTCTTCGTCAAATTCATCGTCGTGAGCGCGACTGAGCTCGAGAGACGAGATAGCGCAGCGACCAATGAGCAAATGGTCAATAGGAGAGTCCAAGACAAACCGGTTGGCTCGCACGACGCGATAGACCAGAAGATGGTGGTATTTCGTGCGGACTTCGGCATTCCAGTGCAGGAAGAAGGTCATGTGTCGCTGCACCAGCGCCTTGAGGATGCTCTGCCGTAACTCGCCTTCGAAATAGTCCATTCGATGGTACAGGAACAGCAGCGTGCTACTGAGAATCTCACAGTTCTCACTGGACAGCATGAAGCGCATACCTGTCGCGAAAGTTTGGCCTCGAAAGCCCGGTGGCAACCGGTACACCATCATCCCGCTCCCTCGTCGTTTGTCGGTGCCGCCAATCTCCGTGAGCATCGCTGTGGCGCTGAACCATTCTTCAAAACGTGTTAAGCACACTTCGACGCTACGTGCGTGGAGGACGTTGGTGCATTCGTACATGGCCAGCACACAGCTCTCCAGTAGTTGGTTGTTCCTTAGCAGCTGGACGACGTTGTCCAGCACGGTTCGGATCGCTCGGATGGACTCAAGTTCGAATGGCAGACGCTCCTCGTCTTGGCTTCCGGGCTCGATTTCCATGGACGAAGACGGCAGCGGCCCAGACGTGTCACGTACGTACAACCACTTGGCCCAGCAAGCCTCTTTCAGCAAGAGCAGCGATAACCGTATCAACAAAGTGTAGCCAGGTAGACAAGTCCACACGACGTCACTTCCTAGAGCTGTGTTGGCCGCGTGGAGACACACAAACCCCATGAACTTGGAGAAGAACTCGCCGTCGTGGCTCAATTTATGGAGCCAGCAGTTGCGTGTTGCGTCGGTCATACGGAAGATGTCAGCGTCAGGATATGGCCCCAGATACGGCGAGAAGCGTGTCCATTTGAACAGCGTCGGGTTTTGTCTAACAAATGCTTCTTCGTCACTACGTAAGGCCGATATAGAAGCTCCGGCGTGCTGTTTGTTGTAGCGACTTGAGACCTTGGCAGTGCTGGTACCGTTCCCGTTCCCTTCCTCACTCAAGATGTAGCCATCGTAGTCCGTCCAGCGTACTAGAGATCCCGCAAAGGTATTGCCATTCCAAGGTCGAGAAGCTGAAGGACGTCGTGGCTGCGCTCGAGGTTCAGTGGCTGGTGCACCGGGCCCTTCCTCAGTTAGATCTTCCACCCGAGAGTCGTGAGCTTGCAGATGAATCCACTCTTTTTCACGGTAAGCACCGAATATTTGCTCCAGCATGGCACTCTGGAGCACTGGCACGCGGAAGAAGCACACGGCAAACACGCGCGCGAAGAACCTCGTTTCCACTAACGAGATGTACGGACGGTGCTTCAGTCGCGCAGACTCGAGGTTCTCGATCGCGTACTTGAATGTGGCGATCAGCAGACACCGGTACAAGTACAAGTCACGCTCGCCATCTGTGGCATCATCCATGTTTCCACGATTGTTGGTCGCATTTGCGGTGACATTCTCGGTATTGACCATCACATTTGGCCCAGAGTTGGCGGTATCTTCGGTGAAATCCATCCCGTTCAATGACGCGGTGGGGGAGTAGGCGAGCCAGCCCATCCCAGCACCGCTCACATTTCCAGAACTCTTTGGAGTCTTGGTCCTACTGCTGGCAGGCGCTTCCGTCTCGGAATTGTTGATCGGTAAGTGAAATTCCACGCGCTCCATGATGATCCCAATGAGCTGAAAGTACAAGTTGCGCGTCTCCGCTGGTAGCGAGGATTTCTCATCGTTGAGCTGGGCAACTAGAAACTTCCAGCAGATTAAAAGCCCGCGTCGACATTGTCGAAACAACTTTCGGCGCTGATTCCAGCTCGGTGATGCTATAGACATTTTTTTTCTGTTAGAATTTTTTTTAGGATAGAAAGACGACGAGTTACTCACCGTTTCCAATGTAGACGGGATCATTCCCCGCGTAAAATTGCTTCACGCATTGTTGATTTTCTCGTCCAGCCATTTGTTGTAGCAGCGCAAGAAGATCAGCAAAAGTCCCCACCCCATTAGTGGCGTTCCGCTTCGTCGATGGACTGGTAGTCGCTGGACCGGAACATGTGGTGCATTCTGCAACGAGTTTGGGGATCTTGGCGAGGAGCGCAGCCCAGTCGATAGTACCGTCCTTCATATAGTCGTCGATCACGACCAGCGTCTGATTGGAAGTTGTCGTCCCAGTTAGAGACCCAGACGTTTCGAGACGTGCTTCCAGCTCCGCAGTGCTCAAGTTCCTGGATGTCGACGCATGAAAAGCTACCGAGGAAGAGGAACCGTAGGGACCGCTAACGAATTGTTGACTGGTTACTGCTGCCAATGTCGCAGTAGATTGATTCGACGAGCTAGAAGACGAGCTCGAGTGCTTGCCACCAAGAGACTTGAAAAACCGCTTGAACTTATTCACCATGGGTTTCTAAGCTTACCTGCAAAGAGAAGTGTGTTCTACACGCGAACTTGGCAACTGAGACGGCAACGCTCTTCCCTCTTTAGTGAAGCACGGAGGGTATCACAGTTTCAAGCGTTTCTATCTTTCTTGTCAGCCCGCACACCTATCGGTCGTAGCCTTCTACAGTTTCGTTTTTCTTCCACACTTTCTTCGTATCGGGCTCTTCGACATCCTTTTATGAACTGAATGTTTCGGCCCATACATTACAATGCAATTAGAGCTCTTGACGGTGGAGGTTTGCAGGGTTTTCTAGTCAGTTCTTGTAACTGGAAGAAAGACAAGTTCTGGATAGTATTGGGCTCCGTTTGACCATGGCGAACCATTGTATATTAATAATAGCGCGGTTAGCATTAGCAGCCACACTCGCTCTTCTTCTCACTCTATTCTGGCTTAGTCAAAAGTTCAGTCGAGCCGGACATCTCTTCTCAAGCAGGATCTTCTCCCAATTGATCATCAAACGATCGATAGCCCAGGGTAAGGATTTAGCATTCCCTCGCAACCATCACAACTGCCTTCTCACATGCCAATACGATCTGTCGTGATGAGGAAACATTCGCTTAGGTTCACAGGTGCCAGCACAAATGCATGTTTGCATACCGAGCGACAAAAACGACCCCGACATTTCTGAGCATCATGTTTTACATAGCCATATCGTGACGTATTCTTACGTACCCCACACCATATTTTCCGAGCCAAAAGAGCCAATCAATTCCAAGCTATCTTATGGACGCGAACGGCTGGGTTGCTTCGGTGCCGATGGACGCGCCTCGGCGTCCGCGTGGTCGCCCTCCGTCGCGTTCCTGGGCCTTCTTCACGACGACCACGGAGCCTCAAAAGCAGCCGTCGGCCGTGTGTCGCCACTGTAACCAGCTTGTACAGTATCACAAGAAATGGGCTCAGGCGCGTACCCATTTGATGAAATGCCCCCAGTTCCTGCGGATGATCGACGCATTGCCACCCAGTGACGTGCCTGAATGGTACTTGGCCGAGATCAACCGGCGCCAGCAAAGTGTTGCGCCAAACCGAAGCGCTAACATCCCAGCGCTGTTTCAGCAGAATCAGATGCCGACGCAGACTCAGACACCGGCAACCCCGTTCAAAGTGATCCAACCTATCCCAGCGCCTGTGGCAATGGCAACGATGATGCCTGGAAATGAAAATATGGCAGCGAAAAATGGCATAAACACGGATTGGAAAAAAGTGGAAGAAAATGTGGCAATGCACTTGTTTACGACGATGCAGATGGAACTTTTACTGGAAGAGAAAATGGAGTTGCCGTTCTTGCTGCAAGCTTTTCACGAGTATAACGTGGATAGTACGTTGCCCAATAAGGAAAAGTTGATGACGGAGCTGCTGGATCGGTGCTATGATAATGTGAAGACGCGGTTGCTAGGGTTTTTCAAAAGTGGATTGGTGCCGGTGACGTTGTCGATGGACACAGAAGGCGATGAAGTGGTGAACTATATGGCAACCCTAGCGAGCTCGGAGAAGCGTCCGATGTATCTGGAATCAGTGAAAATCTCAAGTAGTGGAGATGCAGACGCCAACGCGGAGTTGGCAGCACGTGATGTGGCGAGAGTTGTGGAGAAACTATCGAGTCCAGTGGCGGGATGTGTCATGCCCTGCTCGACAGGGGAGAGTAGACAGACACGTGAGTTATTGGAGAAACAGTTTCCGGCCATGTATTTTCACGGATGCATGCGAGACGCGTTGCAGTCTCTTGTTCGACAGCTTTTTACTACAAACACAGAAAGGAAACGTTGTGTGACGGTGCCATTCGCCCAGGATTTACAGCAGTTCGCGTTGCAATGCAATGACCTCGCGTTCTTCCTGCCGCAGCAAGAATTTCCCTCTTACCTGAGGGGAGTAACAAGTAGCACCAGCAACATGGTCCACGTGACAGCCAGACGACGCTTGACTGTAGAAGAAGCGTTTGTCGCTGTTCTCCAAGCCGAACCATTTCTGGATGTTGACAATGTGCTGAACAGGTTGGTATCTTCGGGTAGGGACGGATCAAATCACCATCCAAGTGTCGCCCATTTACAGACTCAGCTTGTAAAGATCGTGCGCAGTCCTCAGTTTGTTGAGAAGCTTGGCAAGTATTTGGAGATGTTGGGTCCTATTCATTCGCTTCTTTCGTCCCTCAGCGATAACGCAAACTCGACGCCGTTGTTGCTTTCGGAGGTTTATTCTTCCTTCTCGAGTTTTGTGCAGCGGTTTGGATCGAACGCGTCGCTGCAACCGGAAGAGAAGGCAGCGTTGCAAGCGCTAGTCCGACGACAACAGGAACATGTAATAGGATCGGCTCACTTGTTGGCCTACCTTTTAGACCCCGTGTTGCTGGGCGAAGATTTGCCAGCAGACACAAAGACTGAGGTGGAACAGAAACTCATGGCTTCACTTCGTGGGGATGGTTCGCAACTCTCAGTTTCTGACAAAGAAGCACTGTATACTCAGTACATGGATTTCAAGAAACACGCGCTGAACAAGAAGACCAACAAGGCGGATACTCTCGCATTCCGTGCGCTGAAAGAGCGGAAAAAGTCCCCGTTACAGTTCTGGTTCGCTGATGGTTCCAAGTGGCCTGTGTTGCAGGCAATAGCTTGTCGAATCTTTGTCATGCCAGTGTGTGCGGCAAATGTGGCATCAAGCATTCTTCGACAGAAGACGGACCTATTAACCAGTGACAAGTTGACGTTTGTACGACTCAACTCTCGCCAACTGCGCTTGGTTGAGGCAGAGGGCAGCTCGCTGGCGGCTCTCGTGAAAAAAGCTCCAACTGCAAACAAAGCTAACGAGATCACAGCGTCTATGGTTGTATGAGTTGACATGTGAATAAATGCTTCCATCTACCTCATTAGCGCAGGAATCGCGAAAAACAGCTTGGCGAGGAAGGTACTGTTAGGAACTCTACGTACTACTGCAGTACTTAGTGAGTAGTACTACGTAGTACACTTCTTCATTCTTGTCATGCTTACGTGAAGTAATCGGTTTCATCCTTCTTCCAGTTATGCTTTCGCGCGTAGGAGTAGGACAAAAAATAATTCAATGCAATTTATGTTTGTTTTTGAGCGATACTAAACTGTGGGCGAAGACAGTGTCAGTTCAAAATCTGTAGCAATCTTTATTGGACCAGAATTTAAACACAACCGCTTTACTTGTTCTTGTCACTTCGTGAGCTCCCAGAAGTGCTTGAAGGCAGAGTACGGCAGGAATTCACCATCAGTTTTCAAGGCATTCTTCGTCATCTTCTCTTTTTTTAGCAATGTTCAGGGTCCTGTACAAGCTCGCTGGCGTTGTGCCACTCGTCTTCATTTGATTGAAAATGTCGATGCTCTTCAACCACACCCAATGTGTTGCCTTTTCAACCGTCACGCCGTCTGGAAGTACAATCTTCCCTTTCTTGAAGAGCGAGTTTACATCCTGGAAGCTCTTCCCCAGCAGCTTAGAGTGCCAGTTCTCAAGAGCTGATACTGCCATCATTCTTTCTTCGCTGTTCATTTCACGGCTTCTTATAACCCGATTATTTCCACCGTTGGCTTTGACAGTGTCGCTCAACTTTGTGCGCTCAGTGCTGGGATTTAGATCTTTAGCGGCCAATACAGTCGTATAGCTTGAGCTAGCGATGACCAAAAACACCAGTAGCAAGTGATACGCCTGCATGATTTGTACGAAACTTGAAAGTCTTAAAACTTGAGCTTGGTCACTGTAAAGCAAATTGTACAATGATCTTGACTCCCCACTGCCCCTATCATTTGAGCTGCTGCAAGCAATACCGGTACGGTATTCATGCGTAGTCATTGCGCTCGAGTACATGATCGCAATCGCTCAGCTGGAATCTAATATTTTGCTGAAGATACTGGGAAATGATAAAGTACAAAACACAGTTGGAAATGGAGCAGGAGCCAGTTTCAAATTACCGCTGAGACTACATAGTTTGTTGCGTTCTTATCCCATGGCGTAATCGTGGTGGAAATGTATTAATAACTACGCGTTGTTTGTGTCTAGAAAACTACTGTACCCAATGCGAGATTTGATCACTACAATTTTACGATTACGCGGTACAGAATTTACTGCCCGTGCAGCATCTGTGCAGTAGTACAGATCATCTGTACTGAAAAGATGCTGCACAGGAAAATTTACAGAGATCGAGGTGTAATAAACAAGGCGCGAAAGCGCCCCAGATCAACTACAGACAACGACGGTGAAAGTTCCATAGTAAAATCTGAGCAATAATTTGTGAACATTTTCTGATTGGTAGAACCTAAATCTAAACGGGCGTATTTTGGCCTGCGTTTGCTACTAAAAGGTCCAAGATGGGTCCATAACATGGACATCTTAGAGGTTTTTGTAGGTGTGCTAATTTGATTGGCTAATGATTTGGATTTGATGTGGCGTCTTTTGAGTCGGAGGTCGTTGTCTGTAAGGCGACAGGGTGCGAGCGCGCGTAGCAGCAGCAAACAGCGCGCGAAGCAGGGCTGCGAGGTATTTGCGTAGGCGGGCCCAGCGCCGAACACCGCAGCGTGCCGCGCATTGCAGGCGCCGAAGTCTTTCTGGCAATCAGATAGAATCTCTCCATACAAAAAATATTTTAAGTGATGGGCACCGTATGTTGGCTATGTGTTGGTTAGAATCTTACTAAGATCTACATGTATTGTACTGGCCATAATAGTTTGTACCAAATTTCGCGCTCCAATTACCCATAGAAGATGATAACTTTCCATTTACGATAGTAAGATTTAAGGGGTAACTGTCGCCGTAGAGTCCGATTTTCCGGTCAGATTTGCCGAATTCGGACTCCTTATACCTGGTATTGCTCTTAGAATCCATGCACCTCAACGGCTCAAAACTTCGGGAAAGGGCTCTGATAGGGTAAGCTGGTGACAGCCCATAATATGGGTTCTCTATTGGCTCAAGCCTTAAAACATACGCAAACCATATGGTGTTTAGGGGTCTTCTCCGAGCGACCGGGGTGGTTTTGATTAACGGGAAAGAATACGACAACGAGACAATCAACCAGTGGGTGGTTCCGTACAACCCGTACCTCTCACAGAAGTACAACTGCCATATCAATGTGGAGGTCTGTACGGCGATCACGGCGGTCAAATACCTTTACAAGTGCGTTTACAAGGGATCGGACAAGGCTGTAATCGCCGTGGAAGCCGTACGCGGAGAGGGGAACCAGACGCAAATAGAGCCCAACGAGATCTTACGGTTCTTGAACGCAAGGTACACCCCCCCGGCCGAAGCTTGCATGCGGCTATTGGACAACTCCGTTCAAGGCAAAACGCATGCCATTGTGCAGCTTACGATTCATTTGGAAAACGAGCAGATGATCATGTTTCGTTACAGCGACGACCCGGCTGTAGTTGTCACGCGCGGCAAACACACAATGTTGGCTCGCTTCTTTGAGTTGTGTGCAAGCGAGGCACCTGAAAACCAAGTGGCTAAAATCACGTTTTATCAGGATATCCCCAAGCTATTCCGGTGGGACACGAAAGCCAAGCGGTGGGTACGTCGAAAACGGTACCAAGCAGCCCTCGCCCGGATGATTCACGTGTCTCCACGGGATATGCAGAGGTTTTACATGCGCGTGTTGCTGGGCCACCGAAAAGGACCGACGTCCTTTGAAAATCTACGAACGGTAGATGGCGTCACGTACGATTCGTATCGCAAAGCTGCGCTCCACGCGGGATATCTTGAGGATGATTCTGAATGGGTTGCCTGCATGACTGAGGCTTCTCAGTTCCGGATGCCGTACCAGCTCCGACAGCTTTTCGCAACAATCATCGTGTACTCTCAGGTCGTAGAGATTGGCGCTCTGTGGGAACGGTATTACGACGACCTCTCTCTACAAGTACCGTAGCTTGGCAGCACACGCCAAGGAAGAAATGGTGAAGTTCCACACGCTCAAGAGCCTGAATGACTTGCTGGTTGCCAACGGAAACGCTGTAGCCCGCTTCGAAGACCTTCCTCAGCTGTCTGAATTTCCGCACTTGGTGCTGGATTCGCTACTGCAGAACAATCTCATTCGACGCGAAATGGAAGGGTACAACCATAATGTCCTCCAAGAAACGGTTGACCAAGAACATCTGCTTAATGATGAGCAGCGATCTGTCTACAGCACGATCATTAATGCTGTAGATAATCCGACACCGGGTAACACGCTGTTCTTCGTTGATGGACCGGGGGGTACGGGTAAATCGACGTTACTGAATCATATCTTGGCAAAGGTGCGGTAGTCGGGGAAGATCGCGCTTGCGGTGGCGTCGAGTGACATTGCCTCTCTGCTGCTCATGGGTGGGCACACTGCCCACTCAACTTTTAAGATCCCATTGGAGCTGAACGACACGTTGACATGCTCCATCTACAAGCAGTCTCACTTGAAAGGCTTAATTCAGAAGGCCAGTTTGGTCATCTGGGACGAGGCGCCGATGACCCACCGGCACGCTTTTGAGGCTGTTGACCGGTCCTGACGTGATTTAATGGACAACGACAAAGAGCCATTTGGAGGGAAAGTGTTTGTGCTATCCTGGGACTTCCGCCAGATTCTTCCGGTGGTCGTGAAAGGTACACCTGCACAAACGACCGATGCTTGCCTAAGTGAGAGCTTCCGAGAGATACAAACTCACGATGAACGGCAGTTCACTAGTCCCTGGCCTAAAGGGACAACTGACCAAAACTAGGTAGATTTAAGACTCAGTGTATTTATAGGTGTTTCTAAATCGATCTACATACTAAATGCAAGTCACCTATAGAGTATCCTAGATGTTATCCTATTGGTTGGCTTTGAGGGCATGTAGCCATGGTGTGTCCACACCACAGAGCCTCTGAAGAGTGACAGGCACTCTTTCATGTAATCTCGTTACATCCTCCCCCACTTAGGTTCGGTTTACCGACCAATCAGGGCGATCGAAGAAAGTCTCACAGTTTTCACTCGCCAAGTCGAAAGCCATCGACTAGCTGCGGTGCCACACCGCGGCGGCTCATTCCCGTTTGAGCCCCGAGCAGCACCCGCGCTCTTATTCACGGTCTCCACGTCGACCTCAGCATGCCCCATGTCGGGGCATCTCGCGGCGCGAAAGCGCACGCCAAGACTGCTGCTACCAAGCAGCAGACCAAGAGCTCTAAGCCTCGCGGCAAAAGCTCTGCACTACGGGAGGCTACTGAGGTAGCCTCAAGGCCGTCACCTCGTCTGGTGACGCGCCTGTGGATACGGGCGCGAGCTCACGCCGCAGTCGATCGCCTTCGTCGCCGAAGGACGATGGCCCGAACCCGCGCTTCGCCGAGCGGGAGCACAGTCCTGGCACCGTGGCTGAAGCCAGGGCCAAACACGATGGCAGCCACTCCGAGGAGGCTGCCGGCGAGCGTACTCCGCTGCCTAGTGAGGGTGGACGCGAGTCCGTGCACTCACTCGAAAGTGACCATGGTGGCCATAGCCCGATGAGTCCGGCTGACGAGGACGATAAACCTTGTCGTGTCCTCAGGAACTTTCGTTCTGTGAGGGTCGTGAGCGAGCTCAGGCTGCCAAGGCGGCAGCTGAACAGAGCAAGCACACCAAGAAGCGGCATGCTTCTAAGTCATCACGCCGTGAGGCGTTGGAGACCGAGGTTGACCCCAACAAGAACCTCTTCGCCTCAGACTCTGATGAGGTAGAGGAGGAGGGTGTTGTCAACGACTCCCAGGAGATCTCGAACGATCTCGACCGACAGCAGGAGGACTTCCAAGCTGCCCAGCGAGTGCGGGGGCGTCCTACGACGGGGTCCCACTCGCCAGGTCACGACGGCTCGCCTGCTCGCGAAGGAGGAGCGCCACACCCGCGAGGATATTGGCCTCCAGATCCTAGCTCCGGTGCTGAGCTCTACTTGGAGCAGCTCGTTGCTCCTCGTGGGCACATTGGAGGCACACTTCCAAGGGTGCGTACGAGCGCACCTTGGTGCAGCGGAACCCGCTGTTCACGGAGAACATCGAGGCTGCCAGGTGCGTGCTTCTCGCACCGCACCGAATTCCTCTCAAAGAATTCACGACTCGGCGCAAGAAGCCCGAGAACCGGGGTGGCCTCCATCCCGTTTGGGGTTACCCCTGGGTCTGCCCCGAGAACTGCCAGTCGTGTGGCGCCGCCGACTTGCTGTTCTGGAAGTGGGTAGCTTCTCCTATATCCTGGACCAGCGCGATCTTCGGATTGAATTTGTCCATTTGGTTGGCAAGCGACTGCTACCAAAGGACTTTCAGAAGCCCGCCTTCTAGCGCTCAAGGAGAGCGCGGGTATGAGCTGTATGCATCAGCGCCCATACCCCGTTCAGGCAAGAAGGCCCGGACTACTCACGAAGCTGCCGCCGCTTCTGTTCCCAGATCGCGACAGCCTTCGAGCAGTCAGCCTGGAGCCGCTCAATCGGCTCCCACGAGTTCTGTGAGTCGGGTAACCCCGCCACTTCACCAGGAGCTGGCGCTTTCCATCAAGGCGCCGCTCGCGGACGACCCGCTTCACGTGGTAGTGGGTCTCTCCATTACCGTCGAGAAGACGTGGAGGAGCCCTCGTTCGACTTCGAGTACGAGGCACCTCCTGCGGTGCGCTCCTCCCGGTTGAGTGCACCGCTTGCGGCTGTGACTCAGCCGCAGAACGCGGAGGTTGATCGTCTCCGTCAACGCGTTCTTGTCCTCGAGATCGCTCTGGGTCTCGGGACTGGCGGTGATGTTGCCGCCCAGGCCGGGAATCGCGGGGTCCTCGCGAAGCTCGAGGACCGCCTGCACCAATTGGGCCGGGAGATCTCGGGACTCCATGATCGGGTTGGTCGCTGGGCGCCCTCGTCCGATGTGGATGAGGCTTTCTGCCAGCTTTAACAGGTCCGGGGTGCCCTTCGTGACCTGGCACCGCGGACGGAGACGCAGTCTTACGGGTACGCTCAGCCGTACTCTCAGCCGTATGGCTATGGTGGGTACTCGGCTTACACAGCTGACCGTACAGAGCCCCTCCGGCGTACCAGACGCCTTGCGGTCCACCAATGTCGCGTGGGTCTTGACCTTACGCCGCTGGACGTTCGACGACGTCTGAGGCTGATTCTCGTTTCGAGGAGTTGGGTCCTCCTCCTCGCGGGACGCCTGCGGCGTCTGGGGAGCGGCAGGCCCCTGCGGATCACGATACCGCTTCAGACGACCCACATAAAATGTCGGGTACGTCTTCATCGACTTAGGCAGATCGATGGTGTACGAAGCACCATGTCTTGCCAGGACCGCGAACGGCCCAATGAAGCGATGCTTCAGCGTGTTGCTCCTTACCGAGCTGACAGTGTCTAGCGGTAGGTTTCTAGTGTCGAGTAGGACTAAGTCGCCCACCTTAAACACGTTAACGTTTCCTCTTCCATGTTTGTCAGAGTACTCCTTTTGTCTGTCCTGTACTATCGCCATAGCATCACGGACTCGGTTGGTCACATTCAACTTGGTGTCGATAAAGGACTCCACTTGTTTCCTTGCGGAAACAGGTCTCAAGTCCGAGACCTGGGAGGAAAGGGCTTTCCGAGCCTCTCTCCCACTTAAGGTCGAAGACTCAGTGCCCCCACGCAGAGTGAGGGGCACTCGCGGGTGACTCATCCGGTTCAGGTAGAGCGGGGTCAACCCGGCCGACGCGTGGACCGCGTTGTTGAGTGCGAACTCAACCACGGGGAGTCGCTCTGACCACGTGCGAGGGGCTGCCGCAATGACACTGCGCAGAGTGTCTTCGAGCACCCGGTTGACACGCTCTGTCTGGCCATCCGTCTGGGGATGGTCAGCAGTAGGCATGTGCAGCCTCGTTCCAAGCAATTGGAACAGCGTTTGCCAGAACGCAGCGGTAAATCGCGGGTCACGGTCCGAGACGAAGGTCTCCGGAAGACCATGTTGGCGGAAGACGCCATCCACGAACAGCCTAGCGGCCAGTTCGCCAGTGACTGTGTCAGAAGAAAATGTGCTATGATATGCAATGCACAGATACTAAGCCAGCGTGGTACTGACACAGGACCAGCCTTCAAAGTAAGTAAGGCCAGCCCCGACTATTGTTCCCATTGTAAGTCGCAGTGAATGCGCCTCTGTGCAAGGTGCTGTGTGACCCGCCACAGCCATCACGTCCTTCGATTTTCGTCTTGGCAGCATCTTCACCTGATTCATTCATTGGTACCTTCTACAAGCGCCTACTTCCCTTTGCGTTGTTAAGGAAAAAAATGAACAACAACGCGTCCAACTTGCTGTGCTCTATGCATTACGTGCATTAGATTCTTAGCGTTCTACCACCAGTACTCGTTTGAGTGATTCCAAGCAATCTAGAAGCTCGTTGTGTCTCCGTTGAGCTGCACGCACATCTAGGTCATGCTGCAGCTGCCTATTCTTTCCTCAAGTAGCGCTCGTTCGTGGGTAGCACGCCACTGCTTGCTTTGGCTCTGGACACGACTCTGGAACCACATGAACAGTTGAATCACATCGCAATGAGTGTGTAACTCTTTGCCCACGTTGGTTGTCGTCGTCGATTGAATGCTGGCATCACCAGCCGCCTTGATGCTGCCATCGCTATCGTGTAACGCCGCAGAACTTCCCTCGGATGCCAAATCCATTTCCGAAGTCGACGGCACAGTCCCCGAACTCTGGACGTCTGTGCCACCATCACGGACCTGCACACCGTTCAGAACTTGATCTTCATGATGAACCGGTGTGTGAGCTGAACCTTTGTCTGTATTTCCTGAGGGCGGTGAATCTGGCAATGAATTTGTGCTTCTTGGATTGACACACTCACGGCCCGGCGCAGCATTCGAGCGGTCCACGATCTTGCGCCGTAGCGACAAAGCCGGCTACTCCAGAGAACTCATGCTGGATGCCTTTCGCTTTCGAGCGGCTGAATACAGGTCAGTGAATTTTCGCTTCAGGCTCGTGCGATCAATCCACTTCGCGTCTTTCCTCGTGTTGTACGCTGCTGCGACGTGGTTCCATTCGATCTTCTGGCGCGGCAATCGGTCGCCAACGACTGAGAGCAATAGCTGCTGCTCGGCTTCCTTGTAGTTGGTTGTCCCCTCCGACTTCGTCATCTGTGGCAGCACGAGGTTCTTAGTCAACGTTTAGAATAGTACGTGAGTCCACCGAAGCTAGCAGTTCTTCACCTTCGCGCAAATTCTCTATTGAGCGTCTGCGAGCGCTGCTGCACCCAAGTTCAAGTAGCACATCACCAACTCTCTGCTATTTGGTCAAAACAAAAATATAACGCCCAAATAGCATCCACTTCAATTGCCCATTTCCAACAATGTGCTGGTGACGTCGAAGCTCAATTTTACCAGCGAACAACTACGCCGGCAGTATTAGCAACAGAGCCAACAAGTGCTAGCATTGCTGCTAAAGCGGCAGCAGTATTAATGCACCACATACTGTAGTGCAGCAGAAGCAGTAACAGTACTACTAAAAAGTGCCGTGGCATCAGTTACAGCGCCCCAACCAGTGCGGCAATTGGAAGGACACTTCGAAGACGGAACTGATGTGATCACGAAGGGTTCAGTGTCAGTGCTATGGAATTCATGTCACGTTGCATGAGTTGCAGCGCAATGCGTTAGTAGCAACGGTTTGCATCACATCGTGTTCTTCTACGTAACTTTCGCATATATGTAAGCTTACGGGCTTATCACTCAGGACTGAAGATATCGATAGGTATAGAAACTAAAAAGAAACAATTACGAGTCCCGTGCTCGTGCTCGTGCGGGGGCGGGGGGTTAGACACCACTCCCCTTCCAGGATAAGCCCCTCAACTTGATGTTTGCTTGGCACTGCTTGTCTCGAAAGAGCTTCAAGCTGGAATAGCTGTTGATGCCAATGACAGTGCCAGGTGCGGGGTGCATTCATCCCCGGAGTCTGTGTCCCAAATCGTCGCAGTGAATAGCACCGAGTCGATCTCGTTTTTGCCGTCGCTGTATTGGTCACGAAACAGCTACACGACCACACAATGGTAATATATTAGCTCCAACGTTAATCTAGAAAAATGACAGACCTTACCGCCAGCTGAGCTTTCAGCATCTCTGGTGATGTCGCGTCAGTAAAATGCAAGCATACAAGCGGTGACTGCTTATATGTGTGGTCAGAGGCCACACCAGCTTCATCTGCAACTTGAACTTCTCATGTGTGCTGTTGCCGCTCTTCAAAACTTTTTTTTAGCTCTATAACCAATCAACCGTACTTTTAGTTAGAATACAATACTACAATGACTTACCAAGCGCACGTGAACGCCTTTACATACCTTCCACGGACGTGATAACCCGGCTAGCAGCTTCAGCGGATTGGCGTTCAGCTAGAAGTTGCTGGAGGCGCTGGTACGACGTTGGTCTTGGAGGTGAGGCAGAGGTGCTGGTTTCAGCAGTTGGTGAGTCATGAGGACTTTTTCGGGATTGCAATCTTGGTTGCCACAGGCGTCACCTTGGCGGTGCTGCCAACGCGCTTCAGCTTGCCGGTCATTGGAAAAAAACAATAATGAGCTGAAGTCGCTTTGGCACCGGAGCAAGATGCACCATCTTGCTCAGCCGACACACGAACACCAAGATGCCGGTGTTGCCGTGATCGTCGGTGGGAAGTCCGAAGACGAAGTCAAAACTCAGTGACTTTCAGCAGTCTGCCGGAACATGCAGAGTCTGCAAAGGGGCCGAGGCGTGCCCCGCGGGTTTCACCCGCTGACATGTTTCACCCGCTGACATGTTTCACATGTCTTCACGTACCGGATCACCCACTTGTACATGTGGGTCCACCAGAAGGCCTGCGAGACAAACAAGAAGGTCTTCTCGCGACCCAAGTGGCCGCTGAAAGGCGCATCGTGCGCCTCCTGGAGGATATCAAACTTCAGATCCTCATCATTGGGAACAACGACCCGCGGAGGCTCATGGGGCTCCACCCGATAATAGAGGAGGCCATCCTGCCACGTATCGGTGGAGTCGGGACCGCTGTCGTGGCGAGAGCCATTCAGATTTGGCCTCCTTGCCTACGGCCAGGAATCGCACGAGAGACGCGAATGACTCGTCGTTCCGATACGCCATGCGTACCCGATCGTAAAGATCTGTCGTGACACGGGTGATGTGGGCCAGCTCATAGTCTGGCCTGCGAGACAACGCATCGGCAAGCACGTTAAGCTTGCCTGGTTTGTACTCGACGCGGAAGTTGTACTCCGCGAAGAAGGACAGCCAACTCGCCATACGTTGGGATAGGTATGGCGAGTTGGTCGCCGTCCGCAAGGACGCGTGGTCTGTATAGACCACAAAGGGACGAGAGCCCAGAAAATGCACCCGGAACTTAACGAGGGCATACTTCATGGCAAGCAGCTCCTTGTCATGAACGGGATAGTTCCGTTCGGCAGCCTTGCGTTGCCTGGACTGGAACGATATGATTCGTTCGTGTCCGTCTGCATCGTTCTGCAGCAACGCACAACCGATTACGTAGTCGGAGGCATCACAGACGACGCTGAACGGCTTCATCTCGTCCGGCAGCGCCAGGACCGGCGCCTGCTGAAGGCT
>QOKR01000396.1:0-43959 GCA_016880985.1 Phytophthora idaei
GAAGAATATCCAGACGACCAGCATTGCTGATAGCAATTTGTTGTCACACGACATGAATCGAGGGAGGTCCCGCTCCCGGCGGATTGCATCCGTCCATTCCACAAGCAAGCAGCGACACTCGAGGTGAGAGAAGAAACGAATGGATGACATATTGAAGAGCAAAAAACAAATTTTAAGCATAACGTGCTATTCCGCGCACGAGAAACGTGCTGAGCTTCGCTACATGGAAAACAAGTGTCGCGTCCCCGCTTACTCTGAAAAGCCCTCGTGCAAAGTGGATAAGCTCGTACTCTGTGGAAGAGCTCTGACGAAGGTGTCAGAACGACCTAACATCTTTAAGAGCAAAAAATGCAAACTGACAAACCCCTACTTCGAAAGATGAAGCAATGCTACGTTTTTCTCACGATCATCCCTATCATCATACTAATCTACTTCATAGAGCAGGATGGGCGTACTAGGAGCGGATTCAATGTGCTGCTCTCTGAATGCCAAACCAAAAGATACTTACTTAAGTATATTTCGCCGTAATTCTGAAGACTTCGTGGGTTTCGAGTTGGAAGCCCAAACTGTCGTGGTGGACGGTAAAGTAGCCACTGCAACAAACTGAACAACATGCTGCTATTATTCGGGTCACGCTAGCCATGGCGCCAATCGTCTTTCATGGTTGCATTCATCACACTGGTGGTTCAGTAGATGAGGATGCAGCGTAGCCTGCCTCGGGCGTAGTGGCCATAACCACAAGTTGTGGTTACCACAACAAATACAAAAACAAGTGATGGTGTTTTAGATCGATAATCTGCTTCCTTTACACAACAATAGCACAGAGTCCAAAAGGTAATGATGCGAAGCTAGCGGAGATAGCCTACGTGCCAGCGTCGAGAGAAACTATGGTTCATGCACTCAGGTTAATCATATCCATCTTTATTGAACTGGTGATTGTTGGAAGCAAAGCAAACACGGATAAATCTTTCCATCATGCAACGTACGTAGCAATAGTTTACCTCACCGGAAAGTAGATCAAGCTCGTACGCGGAAAACGATCACTGTCGAGCCCGAATTGGGCTTTTTACTAAACTCACTGCTAGACCGCTGCACCGGCCTGTGCTTGCCACAAAACTACTTAGTACGGCACCAGGAGTTGGAATCTTGGTGACGTACTACACAGTTACGTGGCTCTGCTTTAAGTGGCGTGGCATTGACTTGATGATAACATCATGTGACGCGATTTTGGTCAGTGATCCATGAAAATTGAAAGGTAAAATCGACGCCTGTAAGTAAAAATGTGTCAGTGCCAATTCTCGTATCAAGGTGCTGCAAAATATCATCGTACCGAAGTGAACAACTCGAAAGCCGAGTGTGATCAGCGTCCAGCCGATAATTTTGCTTTGGATTGGCAACATTTGCGTCTCTAAAACGAATGCAAGATGATAAAGCGCTTGCATTCCGCACCCTCTCTTCAAGAGTAACACGAGCAGAATAAACGAGCCGACCTCCAGCAGTCCGTACAGAAACACCATATACACGGTAGACACGACATTCTCCATAGTGACGCTAGTGAGCTCTGTGTGATATCGTGCGCTTGGGAGATGTACCATCATGAGAACGTAGTTGCCGTACAACAACGGGATGATAAACTCGATGTACTCCGCCAAAATCATATACTCGAGTGTAAATAAAGTTGCGAGGATTTTTCGCAGAGAAGCGATATGCTGTACGGACGGCACGGCAGCGATAGCGTTAACGTTACGGCTTCGTTTGGTGCGTGTTACTTGCACGGACGTGACTTTTGTCGGGCCAACAGGTTGTATCATTGTGCTCCATCGACTACCGATCGGCGGTCCAGAGCCAGCAGGAAGCACATTTATTATCGTCGGCATCGACTGGGTGTTCGACGAAGAAGGAAAAGTTGGGCCAGTACCATTTTCGAGCTTTCTGAGAAGATCATGTCCCTCAGTCGACAGTTGATGAGGAAAAAACGAGCGTACTTGCACTTGTGTGCGCTCTTCTTTGGTGAACTTGTCGTGGTAGTGACACAATGAGTATGCGGCGGCTAGCAGGTTGTCTTCGGCAATAGATGGGCCAATAGTCTGCTGGAGTTGCTTCATGATGCGGTTAGATGAGCGGTAGATCCTGTACAATGTCATCCCAGTTTCCAGTAAATCGATGATCATAATGGCCGATACTGCGAACGTTGACGAAGCGCTCTGCATGCTCGTGGCCAGGTAGATGGCGTTGAAGAAATGAACTGTAAAAATAATATTCTCCGGGATCAAGTCGGCCAAGTCGGCTAAACAGAGAGCCACGAGGTTCTTGAGCACAAGTTTCAAGACAGGGAGAAGCAAAAACGCAGAGAGTTCGTAGGCTGATCCTGTTCCGGAGTTGAAGAGCAACTGGTACGCTGGATAAGAAATCGCCATTAGAACTTGAATATTGACAGCAACCACGAAGCGGATGAATTGTCGGCGTTTTGTTAATATATTCCGGAAAGTAGCTGCACCAAGGAGGACACGAATTATGCAGACAAATAGTAGTAGAAACGTTGGTATCATCACGATTACCATGTAAGGGATTGGAAATACCCACGCCGACGCGACCGTGATTGACGCGGCAGTGAATCCCAACGCCATCAATGCGGATAGTACTACCAATTGAAGTGAAGACATCTCGAGGCCTTGGATGAGATACCGCAATTGCACAGCAACAGCAAGGCTGACAGTTCCGCTCAATATACAAGCACGAACCCAAAAGCCCCAGTTAACCTGCCATCCATTCTCTGGGTCCTCCAGTGGCAAAGCTTCCTGTGAAAAGACTATCACAATGATCGGCAGTGGCGTTCCTGCACATACGAGAACTGCTCGAAGCAAAGGTGTCGTCCGTGTATACTCTTCAAGTGCGAGAAGGCGCTCAATGGAGTATTTCCCGCGGTGATTTACTTGAATCGCGAGCCACGCACGCTTTAGTTTCAATATCCACGAGCGAAACTTCATCGTGAGACCACGTTTCGATTCCGAGTCACTCGCATGGTTGGATCCAGCTTGAAAAGGGGTAACTGCATTTCGCACCATTCGAGACTGTTAGGATCAGCGTGAGTGAATAATGACTGATAGCGCGAGAGTTTTCAAGTCAGCATGCAGCCCTCTTTAAAGATGTCCTAGCGCGTCGCAAATGGAGCGCATCGTATGACAACGGTTACCATTCCAAAAATGGTGGACTAATGAGCTAACTGATACTACGTGTACAAGTCAGTTGATTGGTTGATAATCGCTGTCACTCGATTGGCTGATATCATTGAAGCCATGTACGTCACACGATTTTTCGGGCTTGCACAAACAGTCAACCTCAAGTGGGGGACCATCACTCCGATATTTGCCACCACCAGCACATTTTGCATTCCGCATCCAATGGCCTCTCCGCTCAAGCAGATCGCGCCGGCCGACGTCGCCAGCTTCGCATACGACCCCGTGGACGCTTCGGCGCTCCAGGACGCGACGCTCATCGTCAGCGATGTGCGTGAAAAGGGTGAGAAGGCGCTCAAGCAGCACGCAGCAAGACTTGGCGACATCCCGTCCGAGGACGCACCGCTGCTCGTGAGCCAATCCGAGCTCGCCAAGGCCTTCGACGCACTCCCGAAGAACGAGCAGAGCGTGCTGCAGCGCACGGCGCAGCGTATCAAGGTCTTCGCACAGGCACAGCGCGACTCGATCCCCAACTTCCAGCAGCGCATCGAGGGCGGCTTCGCAGGCCAAGATGTAAGTTGGGTTTTATTTTCGATTCGTGGGTTTTATTGCTAATAAGTAGATCTACATTTTTGCAGGTGTCACCCATGAACGCTGCTGGGTGTTACGCCCCTGGTGGTCGCTACCCGCTGCCGTCGTCCGTGCTGATGACCGCCGTGACGGCCAGAGTGGCTGGTGTCAAGACGGTAGTGGTGGCGTCGCCCCGCCCGGCGCTTGCTACGCTGGCCGCTGCCTATTTGGCTGGAGCTGACTATTTCCTAGCGGCTGGAGGCGCCCAGGCCATCGCTGCGATGGCCTATGGAGTGGGAGGAGTCCCGCCTTGTGACATCATTGTGGGTCCGGGCAACAAGTGGGTGACGGCGGCCAAGTCTCTCGTGTTCGGAAAATGCGCTATCGACATGCTGGCCGGACCTTCGGAGTGCCTCGTCATTGCGGACGAGAGTGCAGACGCTGCGACCATCGCGGCGGATCTGCTGGCCCAAGCTGAGCACGACACGGCGGCGGTGCCCATCCTGGTGACCACCAGCCAGAAGACTATTGATGCTGTGAATGAGCAGCTCACCAAGCAGCTGGAGACGCTGCCGTCGGCTCCTACGGCCAGCGTCAGTGTGAAGAACGGCTTCGCTGTGCTGTGCCCCGACATGGCGACGTGCGTGAGCGTGTCGGACTTGCTGGCGCCCGAGCACCTGGAGGTTATTACGAGCAACGCGCGTGAAGTTGCGGACCAGGTGTCGAACTATGGTGGACTGTTCGTTGGTGGCCGTGCCGCTGAGGTCTTTGGAGACTATGGCGCTGGCCCGAACCACGTTCTCCCGACTGGCGGCACCGCCAAGTACACTGGCGGACTCTCGGTGCACATGTTCCTCCGTATCCGCACGTGGATGCGCATCGACGATGCACAAGAGTCTCAAGCTCTCGTGCAGGACTCGGCACTACTGGCTCGTATGGAGGGCCTCGAGGGCCACGCACG
Organism: Phytophthora idaei; assembly: GCA_016880985.1. Taxonomy (NCBI): domain Eukaryota; phylum Oomycota; class Peronosporomycetes; order Peronosporales; family Peronosporaceae; genus Phytophthora; species Phytophthora idaei. Next base: position 4,708 of record QOKR01000396.1, read on the forward strand.
CGCAGCCGAGAAGCGCCTGCTGTAGAACACGCGAGCAAGACAATGGCGTGAGTGTGTGGGCCGGCATCATCCACCCACACACGACGAATACAGTTACTAGTGCATATGTCTTGTGCTTGATTGTATTTTATCTGCATGGGGACGCTTGTGGTGCTAATGTGGATGCGTTACCATAGTTCGAGAAGCTGCGATACAAGACCTCGAGGAGCTGCAGCGACCTGGCGGATTATCTCAGCTTCGCGTGGAAGCATATGCGCCGCGATGGAGAAGACGTTGATACTGTAGTCTTGCCACAGCACCCAGACAAGAAGTCCGAACATGATGACGAAGAAACTGCGATCAAGCCACGCGCTCTTGCTGGTGGTGGTGTAGCTGCTGGAAGCCAACCGTCCAGGTGTCTTTGCAGCATCCATTGCTTGTGCTTTGGCGCGTTCTACAAGCTGCTGAGCCTTCTCCTTTTCCAGACCGAGCAGTTCCTGCAATTTCTGGATCTTCACACGCTGGGCAGCCCGTTCAATATCTGCAATTTGCGGCTGGCTTTTGCTCTCGGACGATGGATTCATTCGTGTTGGATCATCTGAGGAGCGCGTTGGTGAGAGACTGTCGCGTTTGTCAGCGTCGCCTCTGTCGGTGCTGTAGTCGAACGGTTCACCAGGATAGAGCGCTAGGATGGAGACGACGACAAGTCCAAGTGCAACGCCGATCCCGACACTTTGAAGTTCGTCCATCGTACGTGTTGCCCCCGTTCTGCCTTGGTGCGTCGCTTGAATCACAGAACTTTTCCTTGGGTGAAACCGAAGTTTCGCTGAGCAGACGAAACGTGAGGATTCGTATTGAGGTTTGCGAGAAACCTAGGCGTTATTCTGATCCATCCAGGAGAACTGGAAGGTGAAGTCAGCGCCTACAGCCGAACACACATTCACAGAGCGTGACGCACAATTGTCATGGAGAAATACGTCGCACTAAAAGCAGAAATCTTACCGAAATGTACGACTCGAAAACTCAAGCTCATCAGCACCCAAGTCACCAATTTCACCTGCACCAGCAGCATTTGAGTTTCCAGTACGAATGCTAAGTGGCACAGCGCTTGCAGCCGACAGTTCCGCATCATCAAGAGTGTGAGAGTCACAAACGACACGAACTCGAGAAACGCGTAGATGTAAACGTTGGCCAACGTGTCTCCAACATTGTCGCGATTGATACCGATCAAGTCCACGTGGTACGGCGCGCTGGGGAGATTCACAACCAGCAAAATGAAAAGCCCGTACAGCACTGGGATGATAGATTCCAAGTACTCCGTCAACAAGAGACACTCCGAGAAGAACAACACCTCGAGCGTCTGACCAAGAATATTGCGGTGTGGACTGTCAGGATCTGAACGAATCTTCATCGTTTCTGATGCTTCTAGCGGATCATTTCGGGCTGGTTTGACTGTGGTGGTGGATATAGCACTTGGTTCCACTCTCTCAGTACGCCGGCAGCATATCCAGAAAGGTTTTAAGGCCTGGATTTTCTTGAATTTAGAGCGGACAGCGGTTGTGCTAAACCGCGGAAGCGTACGTACTCCATTTCCAGACAGTGTTTTCAACTTCTCAAGCAGATCTCGTCCTTGTGGTGATAGCTTCTGGGGGAGACAGGAAGTCACTAGGATATCTCGACGAGACTGCTGCTCGAATTTATCCGAGTCATGACACAGTAGCCGTACAACCGGTAGCAGACTATCATTGTCAAGAGAAATGCCACAGGCCTCGCGAAGTCGCGATAAAATCGTATCGGATTGTCGATGGAGACTTCGCAAAGAAATTGCTGTTTGTCCAAAGTCGAGGGCCATCATCGTAGCTACAGTTGTGATCGATGACGTGTTCTGCATGCACGTGGCGAGGTACATGGAGTTGAAAAAGTCGACCGTGAAGATGACGCCCTCCGGTACCATGTCCTTCATATGTGCCATGGGCAGTGAGACCAAGTTTTTCATGATGAGTTTGATAACTGGGAGCAGAAGAATCACGGGCAGCTCATAGTGCGTGTTGGTGACATGATCAAAGAGCACTTCGTATGCCGCGTAAGTGACAGCCATGACCGACTGCGAGCCACTGAAGCTGACGAGCAAGATGAACTCAGTTCGATGCGTCGCAATTTGACTGAAGACTTGTTTACCGGCAATGATGCGGAACAGCGCGACAAAAAGCAGCACGTACAGACTGATGATTGAGAGGACCATGAAAGGAATCGGAAAGACCCAAAGCGAAGCAATGAGCATGGCAATGGCAGGGTAGCCGACTGCTTGGCCAATAAAAATAAGCGCAAGTTGCAGATTTGATAACACAACTCCAGGGATCATGTAGATCGCGAAAGCTGCCATTCCGACTGCCACAACACCTCCGAGGATGCCTGCTCGGATCCAGAAACCGTAATTCGCGCTCCAACCTTCCAGTGGGTCTTGCAGTGGGACGGATTCTTGAAGAAGTACAAGTACTGCCATGGGCAGTGGAGTCGCAATGCATACCATGAGCACCCGAATGAATGAAGTCTTTTGGGTGTATTCTTCCAGCGCTAGCAGCCTTTCGATGGAGTATTTGCCGCTATGACTGATCTGCACTGAAAACCAGAGTTGCCGTACTTTTGAGAGCCACCCAACTGGCCGACTTTGCTGTTCATCGCTCGAATCGTTGGCAACTGCATTGGATGGCGCTGGAGCGATCATTTGACATATACAGTCTTTGATTCTTGATGGTCGAGTTCTCTTGAGATGAATACGGCAAACTGAAAAGTGATAGTGAACAGATGTGTCTCCTAAATGTGGATTGGATAAGAAGCGGTACTGCCGTTTCAATATGGGAACAAACATAAATCGCTTTAGGGACAATAACTGAATTAGCTACCACAACTGCGGATCCAGTCGCATCTTGAAGTGCGTCATCCACAATGTTGCAATTTTTCTTGACGGGGATTGGATCGGAGTTTTAAACCGAGGGTGTACAGAAGAGAGAAGTGGAAAGAACTCAACGGGCCAGGATTCTACTACCACTAAGGCTCTATCTCGTCCAAGAGCGGTGCCTTGTCACAGCTATTTTACTAGCCCCTTTCGCAGTCATTTGGGATGTCCGACCCAACGGCAGCGTTCGCAGTCGCCAAGCTCTCGGTCGCATTCTCGCATTTACTGGATCAACTCGAGAACTCAAGGCTGAAGACAAAGTCACTATGGCTCCACCTACTTGCACGACGAGTAATGGCGCCCCAATGCCTCGATACGGGCTGACGGCATCCGCCACCGCCGGATCCACGGGGCCCCTATTGCTCCAAGACTTCGAGTTCATCGACCACCTGTCGCACTTCGATCGTGAGCGTGTCCCAGAGCGCGTCGTGCACGCCAAAGGCGGCGGCGCTTTCGGCTACTTCGAGGTGACGCACCCCGAGATCACCGAGTACACATGTGCCAAAATGTTCTCTGAAGTTGGGAAGCGTACGCCCATGGCAGCTCGATTCTCAATCGTGACAGCGGAAAACGGTAGCCCCGATACGATGCGAGACCCTCGCGGCTTCGCGCTGAAATTCTACACGGAAGAAGGCAACTGGGACCTCGTGGGCAACAATACGCCGATCTTCTTCATCCGTGATCCGATCCTCTTCCCGAGCTTCATTCACTCACAGAAGCGTCTACCAGCTTCGAATCTGAAGGATGCCAACATGGCCTGGGACTTTTGGTCCCTACGCCCCGAGTCGCTGCACATGCAGACGTGGTTGTTCTCGGATCGCGGTATCCCGGACGGGTACCGATTCATGAATGGGTACGGCAGCAACACGTTTGGTAACGTGAATTCGGAGGGCAAGTTGACGTACGTCAAGTACCATTTCAAGACGGACCAAGGGATCCGTAACATGCCCGTGGACGAAGCTGCGTTCCTGGCCGGTGCAGACCCGGACTACGCGAACCGTGATCTGTACGAAGCCATCGAAGGCTGCGAGTTCCCGTCGTGGACGTTGTACATCCAGACGATGACAGTCGAACAAGCCAAGAAGCACAAGCACATCGCGTTCGATGTGACTAAAGTCTGGCCGCACGGGGATTTCCCGTTGAAAGAAGTGGGACGTATGGTGCTCAACAAGAACCCACGCAACTATTTCGCGGAGATCGAGCAATTGGCCTTCTCCCCGTCGCACATGGTGCCTGGAATCACCCCTTCGCCTGACAAGGTGCTTCAAGGCCGTTTGTTCTCGTACCCGGATACGTTACGTCACCGTCTTGGCAAGAATTATCAGCAGATTCCGGTTAACCGTCCGCTTAATGAACCCCAGACGTACCAACGTGATGGTCCCATGGTAGTGAACGGGAACATGGGCGATGCTCCCACCTACTTCCCTAACAGCATGGGAGGGCCGGAAGAAGCTCAATCGCTTCGCTACAACACGTACGATGGCGAACACACCGTGGTGGACAAGTATTCGTCTGCCTATGACGTCAACATCTCGCAAGTTCAGGTGTTCTACCGCAAGGTGCTGGACAACGAAGCTCGTGAACGTCTGACGGATAACATCGCGACCTCGCTCATCAATGTCTCCAAGAAGGTTCAAGACCGCACGTTGGAGAATTTCAAGGATGTGGACGAGCACTATGCTCGACGTGTCGAGGAGAAGATGGACCAAATGTTGACCGCCAAGGAGTCCGTGCCCGAGTCGAAGAAGCACATCACGGCGCCACTGAACCCACCACGCAAGGCGTTCACGCCCGTGGCCCCGTAAACTACGGCATGACTCACGTCTCGAGTGAAGAAACCTGGATTCCAGACGAAGCAAGTAGCAGATTTAGTTTATTTTGGAGACATAGGGGCTGAGTTTTGCTTCGTTTTTTTCATGTTATCGATTAGGAGGCGATGTAATTGCTCTATTCTTTGACATTGGAATAACTAGGTTCAGTTTTTAAGGCATGCCTGGCGGTAAGATAGACCGGGACGAACGACGCGCATGGCTTGACGAGCAGCTTGAAGAGCGTAAAAAGCAGCGAGAGCGCGAACAAGAGGAGAAACTTGCAGCATTCGAGCTCGAGAACCAGAAACTGTGGGCTCCTTTCGCACACCAAGCCAAAACTTCGGGAGAACTCAACATCGCGTGGAAACAAGCACGAGGTTTCTTTACGTGGGAAAGAGTACTGCCCTTCCGTGATTTATTGGCGCTGAGAATTACAGGCCACGACTTACGAGAAATACCTGAAGCTCTTCCACTTGCGCTTCCTTCGCTAGAAACGTTATCTTTCATCGACGATGGGCTGGGAAAACTGCCTGAAAGTATTGGTACGCTTAGGCACTTAATGGAGCTGGATTTAACCAAAAACCGACTAAGAGAACTACCTGATACACTGACAAAACTCACGGGATTGAAGGCACTGAACTTGTCTTGCAACGTGTTAGAGAAACTACCGGAAGAGTTCGGAAAACTGGACAAACTCGAGAAAATTTGGCTTGAAAATAACAAACTTACGCAGCTTCCAGCGTCTATCGGAGGGTGTCGAAGTGCTCGCTGCGCTAACTTTAACAGTAACAAGCTATCGGAGCTTCCAGAGTCGATTGGAGAACTCTCATCTCTCACAACTTTCTCAGTCAACTTGAATGAATTGATCGAACTACCCGATACCATCGTTATCCTCCCAAATCTACGATCGCTACATGCATCACGTAACCAGCTCATCAAGTTACCTCGTAGTATTGGCGAAATGCAGGCGCTTCGAGAGCTGCGGCTGGACTGGAATTCCATCCAAGAGCTTCCTTTTTCCTTCCGTGCACTCACCAATTTACAAGTTCTTTGTATGGAGCAAAACCCCTTGCGCTTGCCAACGAGCGACGTCATCGCGCGTGGTGTACCCGAGACTCTCATCTACATGGAAAAAGCGCTCGTGGGGTTCCAACGAAGCAGTAGACGAGAAAGTGTTGAAGCTCTTCTGGAAGTGCTCGCATTCGCAACGAAACTCGTTAAGGACTCCGAATCTGGTGGCCACGTACAGCTCCCAAACAGCGTAAAAGACTCTGATTCAAACACCGACGTTGTCTCTGATCTTCAGGTTATCCTGTCGTTTTTCGAGCCCAATTGCGATCATCTCGCACCGGCCAACAGCGAACTGAAGCTTTACGGTGTCGTGTGGGAGAATTTCTACTCCGAATTGCTGCCAGCGATTGAGCGCCAACAAGAACTTACAGCGACAACCAACCAACAACAACCAGGAGGGTTGACCCCGTTTTCGCAACGATTTTCTCCTGACGAGATCGAAGACGCGCTCATGAACTACGACGACGAGTTCGGTACCGTCAGTGTAGCGGGAGGTGGAGATGTTCCAGCCGTTCTGGTAGAATTTCGTCAATGTGCTTGTTTCGATCTAGTGGCGCTCCGTGAACGTGGCCAACAAGTCCGAAAAGCATGTTTGCCTCGAGCAGAACCTTACCGTTGTCAACGTCTGGGTCGGCTTCTACGAGTGCAGATGCTTACCAAGGAACAGGCTCAAGACCAACTCGCCAGCATCTACTTACGCGCCAAAGTGGCTCGTCTCGAACAGAAAACTCGACGTCGAGCGATCGAGTACATCAACTCGACCTTGGGGGTTGCTCACTTTGAGCGAACGGCGCGCGCTCTTGCTCATGAGATGGTACAACGTCGTCGTCGGCTGCGTAAACTCTACAAAAAGCACGAGAAAGATCAGCGTCATCTCGAATCTCGTCGTGCTAAACTTCATCGGAAGATTGAGGCGTTCCAGCGAGCGAAGGAAGCTCGACTAAAGACCACAAGAGACAAATGTGGACGTCTAGAGAAAGATCACGAGGCTTTAAAGCATGAACTGGAGATTGCAATGGCTAAAGACAAAGGTGGAGCGTTAGCTGCAGCGAAAAACAAGAAGCTTGGAAAAGTAGACGAGAAACTCTCCAAATTGAAAGCAGAACTGGAAGAATCTGGACCGGAGAACGCGAAGATTTACGACATTGAACAGGCAATTGAGAATCTTAACATGGAAGAGCGGAAGCTTCACAAAGCCACGGAGAAAGCTCGTGCTTGGGAAATGGATGCCGATATCGAGGATGAGGATGGCGAAGAGGAAGGAGAAGACGAATCTGACAACGAGACTCCAGATGACGGAGACAATGATGGAGACGAAGAAGAGAGCGATTCGGAAGAAGAATCCGATGAAGAGGAAGCTCCAGAGACTGAAGCTTCAAAAGTGAGTTCTACAGCTCCAACGGACTCTCCGCCTGAGCCATTCTTCGACATCGAAATGCCGGATATGAACATCGACGACTATCGTAAAGCAGCCGTGAAAGTTGTGGACCAGGAGCTTGAAAAACGAGCAATTGGTGAGATCGAAAAGAATGCAAAAAACGCAAAGCCTAGCGTCACAATTGTAGCTAAAAAGCCAAACTTCACCATGCCGCTGGATGTTCCTGAAGAGGAACTCATGGAGCTTTTCCAAGCTCAAATTCGCGACTCGTACGTGGAAATGCAGTGCTCGAAAGTGTCGAAACAGGCCACGAAAGAGTTTCTCCAAATGCGCGCCGTTCTGCAGAGATGGCGAGGCATGGGCACCCGTGCTGTGTTTGAAGCCTGGCATGAAGTGGCTCGAGCAAGTTGCTTGGACGCTAACGCCGTCAAGGCCCGTGCAGAGCGAAAAAAGCTGCTGGAAAAGCAGAATAGAGAACTTGAAGAGCAACTTGCCCGTATCGAAGCTCGACTCTGGGTACAGCGCTCCGACATGTACACAGACGCAATCTACTATGAGAACGAACAATCAGGCGAAACCCGATGGGAACCTCCGCAGTATTGGGCGGACGAGCAGCGACAACGACAAAATATGAGGATAGACGACGTTCCTCGACTCAAACTCCCTCCAATCTGAAAAAATTACAGTAAAAATTATATGAAATTCATAGCGCTCATTTCTTGCCCTTCTTCCCTTTCTTGTCTCCTTTGCCCTTGGCGTCCTTCTTGTCGTCCGGATTGAGTGCATCCTGGGCTGCTTTGCGTAGTTTATCGCGGGTCTCTTTCAACCCCGTAATGACCGCCGTAAACGTCTTGAACTTCTCGAAATCGTCTGTAAAAGTCGTAGTCTGTCGCGATAACGCGCCGAGGAACTCGTCTTCACGCAGAGGGCGCTTCTCCAAGCACTCCACACGTCGAGGCGTTAGCGTGATCTCCACAGCACGCACGATACTACCCGACGCATAGCCCTCGGAAATATGTGCCAACGTCGAGATATCGAGAGGTTCGTGGCGACGAGGGTCTTGCAATTGAGAGGCTGAGCCTGAAGCCAACACTGTGGACGACGAAGAAGACGCCGCAGCCAGCGCCATCGCTGTCGCCGTCGCAGAAAGTCCTAAAGTTGCAGCATGTGCAGCAATTGTAGAGCGTAAGGCATGTTTCCACAGCAAAACACGGGACGCGTAGTCGGGATACGGGACGTGCAAGAACTTATCGAAAAAGTTTCGTAAATCCTTCACTTCCGCGGCTCCAGGATCCGCCGAAGTGCCCACAACCAGCACACGATCGGAAGGCTCCAGTGCAGCTTTAATGTATAACAAGAGGTCCTTCTTAAAGCGAGCAGGGCCCTCCGTGTTCGCAGCCGACTTGCTCTTCTTTCCGCCTCCTCCAGCGAAAATCTGCTCGCACTCATGGATGTAGATGATAATAGGCTGGAGAGTAGCAGCTTTGGCCAGCATGAAAGCCATATGCACGAGTTTTGTTGGCCCAGTTTTTCCTGAAAATTTACCAGCGAGATTACTCGGCGATAGATTGAGTAACAGAGCTCCCGTCTCGTTGGCTAGTGCACTAACCAGCATTGTTTTACCCGATCCACGAGGCCCATAGAGCATCAATGAGCGAACCAGAGGCGTGCGAGCTCTGATAAATGGGGAACCCAGTGGTAGAACGCCATACTCCGTGATCGATTGGCGTAATTGAGCTGCAGAAGGGTCTTGAGGTACCCAATTTCCTAATCGATCACGACGATCTGAGTGCTGGAAAATGGTCCCAAGGAAGTTAAAGCTGCCGACGAAGTCTCGCACGCGAACGCCAGGACGTGGCGCGTGCACAATCTGGTGCTCCACCAACACACTGAGGAACGAGTCAGGAGCTCGGCTCTTAAGCTCGGCGATCTTCTCTCCAGGTAGGGGTTTGCCATTTTTTCCTTTCTCTTTCTTGCCCTTCTTACCCTTTTTACCATTTTTGGCTTTACCTTTTTTGCCCTTTTTGCCTTTTTTGCCTGAAGCAGCGGCTTCGAGTTGAGTCTTGATGTTGACAAGTTGCAATACCAACATCTCGTCCACTTGTTGACGTACTTGTACCTCCACAGGTCCACGGACGACGTCCTTGGTGAGAGCTACGTCGTATTTCTGGTAGAAATTGTCGATCTCCTCGCGTTCAAGCCACACCTTCTCGTACTGCGAGACTCCACCCGCTAACTTTGTGCAGAGCTCGGACGGCCCCGTAAGCGGAGGAGGCTTTTCCGGAGCCTCCTCTAGCTTCTCCTTGACGTCTTTGCCTTTACCTTTTGCACCTTTACCAGCTTTCTTGTCATCTTTCTTCCCTTTAACCTCTTCCTCCTTAGCCTGCGCCTCGGCAATATCTTCAGCACTTTCACCGTTTAAAGCTGCATAAAACCCCGTAAGGTCTTCAGGGAGTTGTCCCGTAGCCATGACGTCTGTGATCCATCGTCGGCGCTCCTCCAGCATCTTCTCCTTCATGAAAGGCCCCTCTTCACTGTTTACCACACCATGCAACTCAACCAGTGCTCGCTCGTATTCCTCTTTATTTTCAAGCTGCTCGGATCGACGTTGGAGACGAGCATCCGCAAGCTTCTTTTCAAGAACCGAACGATCCATAGCAGGCGCTTTCATGCCGATAAAAACAAGCTCAGCGTCGCGTTCTCGAGCTGCAGCGGCGCGAGACCAGAAGCCACGAAACATCCGCTGGATGTTAGCAGCAGCGATATCCGGATCCATCTCGGGAGCTCCTTGAGCTGCTTCATACAGTTTACGCTGACGCTCTTCTTCGCGTAATTCGTGGACAAGAAGTCCCCGTTGACGACCTTGACGTCCTCGCTCGTTCCTCTGGATCACAGCGATGGCTTCATCGAGCGATAGGATTCCGATAACTCCCAATAGTGCAGACTGCTTAACTGCATCCAGTTGAATGGATTTCACGCCGTGTTTAAGCTTCATATATCCCTTAACCAGTCGGTCACGACGAACGAGATCTTCGTGTTGGTCGTCTAGAAACGACTGAGGCACTGGAATCTCCACTGTCTCGGGGGGAAGCTTGAGATCCACAAGAATGTCGTCTAAATTGACGTATTCCCACGGAAAACTACGCTCCGGTTGCGTCACAACGTCCGGGTTGGGAGGGTTCCACTTGACGAGTTGGTGCTTGAGTTCCACTACGCGAGTGGCGACCACCTCGATCACCTGCTTGACGTCGATCCTTTTTTGGGGATGAACCATTTGGTCGTAGCATTCGGACAACCGAGACAGGATCTGAATGTACTTGATGTACAGGCACGCATAGTGCTGGAAAGCCTCCACGATCGTGGCTTGTGGCGGCTAAAACAGAAGAAAAAAAATACAGGATAAGTTTTGCATTAACCGACGTAAAGCTGTGCTTAGGACGCACCGGTTCGTTCGATGTCCCGTTTAACCCGTCATCGAGCGTGTGGTCCTCAATGTGAACCTGCTCGTTGAGCTCCGACATGGCCTCCTGCCATAGATGATCATACGTACTATCACAACGCCGTTAAGTTAGCAAAAAACTGGATAAAGAAGACTAGAAACCAGGTACCTGCTCGCCATTTTTCACTCTTTTTTCTTGTGATCTTAAATGCAAGAGTGAGCGACGCTTACAAAACGAGACTGAAACGACAGGAAGAATTCGGCGGTTGGAGGCCGAAATAACAACAAATGGAGAACGGTTGAGTATCATCATTTTGTCAAGGAATCTGTAGCAATGTCGAGCGTGAATCCCCGTGCGAATCGGTTCCGCAAGGTCGCGAGTCAGTCCATCTTGGTGCCGCCTCCGCTTCCGCTTATCAACTTACCGGAAGAGCCTCGTCTGGTCCGAACGGGGGTTCCAGATGAACGACCGATGTATCTACCCGTTCGTAGACTGCTCCCCAATGCTGTCGCAATAGCAGCCTTGAAAAGCAGTAAAAGTGTAGATTTTAACGCGTTGCAACCACCAAAACCCGAACCAATTCTTCAAGAGAGCCGAGCGTTGTTGGATGTCGAAGCAGAAGCGTACGAAGAGCGCGACGTGCTGTCACGTCTTCATGTGTACGAATACAATCAGCCGAAAGTTTTCCGAGACTGCAACGCACCGGACGATACGCTCGTCTTCGATTCATTGTTCGAAGGTGGTAATTTACTTCGAGCCGAGCGAATATTCCGTAAAATACCATCACCTGCTGGATCTCAACAGGAATACGACTTGTTAATCCACCCGGACGTCAAGAACGGAGCTTATCGTCAATGGTTTTACTTTGAAATTCGCAATGGGAAGCCAGGAATCACGTATCGTTTCGCTCTGGTTAACCTTGCAAAAAGTGGGGCGTTATTTGGTCAAGGCTTGCAGCCTGTAGTGTACTCGGAGCAGGACGCAGCGCAAGGGTTGGGCTGGAGACATCGAGGCTCTCATGTACGGTATGACGTGGCGGTATCTCCAATGGCTCCTCCAGGAGCCAACGCGTTGACTTTCCAGTACGAATTCGAGCACGAGAACGACTGCGTATACTTCGCTTGCATCCAGCCGTATACATACACCGGTACGCTGCAATGACGATTGATTTACCACTATATCCATGCTCAACCTTGTTTCTTGTGCCAGATTTGATGGACTACTTGGAGCTGCTAGAGCGAGATCCTCAACGTTCTTTAACGTGTCGTCGCACTGAGCTTTGCCAGAGTCTTGCTGGGAATGCATGTGATCTGCTCTCCATCACTTCAACAGGCAAAGACGGACTCCCACCCGACGAACGACGCAGTACGTAGCCCATTTCTTCTTCCTTTTTAGGCGTGAATTAAACGCTGATTATCTGGCCAGTTATTGTAGTTTCTGCGCGGGTGCATCCAGGCGAGCCCAATAGTAGTTGGATGATGCAGGGAATGCTCGACTATCTCACAGGTCCGAGCAGCGAGGCCACAGTTCTTCGACGAAACTTCGTGTTCAAAGTAGCCCCCATGCTAAACCCCGATGGTGTCATCAACGGTAATACTCGAGTCAGTCTGGCAGGCTGGGACCTTAATCGAAAGTGGAGCAGCCCCATCGAGCAGCTCTTCCCCACGATATACCACTTGAAACAGCAGCTAGCGCACTTCCAGTCCCGCGGTCGTGTCGCTGTGTACTGTGACTTGCACGGACACAGCATCAACCGGAACATCTTCACGTACGGCTGCTACACTGCCAAGAAGAAGACCGACGGATCTAAATCGTCAGGCGATACAACCAGCAGCGCATTCAAGTCGGACCCTCGCGTGTTTCCCATGATCGTCGCTCGACACGCTCGGCATTTCTCCTTTGCGAACTGCGACTTTAGTGTACACAAATCCAAGATGACTACAGCTCGAGTAGTTGTGAATCAGGAGCTGGGAGTGACGAATAGTTACACGCTCGAGGCCAGTTTCTGCGGACCCGACTTCGGAGCGCGGAAAGGCACCCAGTTCTCCACGTGGGACCTCGAGGAAATGGGCCGTTCGTGGTGTCAGAGCTTGATCGTTTACTACGGTCTCACTTGTCAAGTCAAGGCGTTGGACCTCGAGCGAAAGAAGCAAGCCACACTGGATCAATCCATCCCTGGAGAGCCATCTCCAACCGGCCGTCAGAGCGCTCAAACACAAGCCAACGAGGCGCTACTGAGACTCGATGCCGAGGACGAAGAGAGTCGACTAGCGAGCGATCTCCTTCTTGACTGCGAAGCCGCGATCTCTGCCTTGTTCGCAGCATCTGGCGTTGATGTCAACGACCGCGACGATGACAACGAGATGGATTCGGATCTCTCGGGTGCCGAGGAAGAACTGATTCCGCCGAGTCCCGAGCAGCAAATCACTCCACAGGTTGAGAGCGAGCCGAAGAAGCCACAAGATGAAGTCGAAGCTACGGAAGACAGCGTGGGATCTGCTAGCGCTCCGGAAGAAGTATCCACGACGATGAATCCCTCTGATGATCCCACTTCAAAGAAACCTGAAAAGCAGAAGCAGTCACGAGGAATAAAACTTAAAGCAGTGGTCGGTCAAGCTATGAAGAAAGCTGACAAAGCCAAAAAGAAGAAAAAGCGGAAGGGAAAACCCGAACTTAAACGTACCTATTCCACAACAACACCGCCGATGCGTCCAAAGCCGGACGACGCACCACGAATGTCTCCCGAGCTCGCCGAGCTTCTAACGCCAGATGTCGATACAAACCCAAAGCCGCTCACAAAGAGAACCACGAGCGCCGCGCGGAAAAGCATGAGTGCGCGTCCTAAGCGCTCCAGCGAGACGCCTAAAAGCGTTTCCAGCGCGATCCTCCAAGCCACCAAGAACGTTGATTTGCGACCGAGTTCTCGCCTCGGTTCAATCCCGGCGTATCCAAATACGCCGATGCTGGTGCTACCAAGTGTCGTAGATAGCAGTCGCGTCATCACTCGCGCCCTCAGGACTGCACCAGCCCACGACCAGGACTTCTCTGGTGTGATCGAAGAGAAAACTCAGTCCAGAATCCGCTTCGAACTGCCTGCGCTGCAGCTCTCTGGTCGCGACGAAGATCAGCGGCGACAATCTCTACGACGGAAATCCCGACGACAGGAGAACGACATGAAATCTGACGATTCCGACGCATTGCCGATACCGGAATCATACGGCTCAAGCAAACTCCTTAATCTAGTAACGTAAAAACAATTTGGACACACACAAGTCCTTATCATCATGTGTAAAATAGAGCTCCCCGTGTTGTGTTGCAAGGACCCTTTTGAGTTAATCCGAGGTTAACAAACCCGTCATACTGACGAGTTGACGTTGCAACTCCTTGATTCCGAACCCTTCCTTCACACTCGTCACTTGGATAATCGGGTTCATACTCTGCACAGCACAATAAAGAGTCAAACAAAACGTCCACCAAGGTCTAAAAGTGTCAATCTTACCATCCGCTGAGCGTTGAGCGCCACCTCCTGTGCCTTGTGGATCTGCTTCTCCAACTCGGTGCGTGTCACAGCGTCGGCCTTGGTGAACACAACTTGGTACAGCGCCCCCAAGTCGTGTAGGAAGTCCATGAAGTCGTGGTCGGCTGGTCCGAGTCCGCGTCGCGCGTCGATGAGCAACATGGTCGTCTTAAGGTTGTTCCCGCGTCGGTTGTCCACATATCCGCCGACCAGCGTGTGCCACTCGTCCACTACCTTCTTAGGAGCCGTGGCGAACCCGAAACCAGGCATGTCCACAAGGGACAACTCCGGTAAACTACCTCTTTTACCTCCTACACTGAGGAAATGTAGTTGTTGCGTGCGTCCTGGTGTCTTGGACGTCCTCACGAGTGTCTTCTGGCCGGTTAGAGCGTTGATTAGGGACGATTTTCCGGCGTTAGAGCGCCCAGCAAACGCTATCTCGGGAACATCCCACTCTGGGAGGTCGGTCGGGTCCGACGTGGACGAAATCAGTGTACTGGGGACTTTGAACAGTCGGTTGACAATGTCCACTTCATGTGGACGCAGCTGTGGAGGTTCATCGACGCCTGTGATTGGCCAAAATACGGGTAGGTTGGCCAGTCGGGCCTGCTTCTTGCGCGTCTTGGTGCTCGGCTTGGACTGGGGCTGGGAGGCTGAGGACAGAGAGACGGCAGCGCCAGGTACTGTGGAAAGTGTGGACGGGAGTCGCGTGCTGGAGGCACTGCGTAGCGGCAACTGCAGCCCGCGCACCAGTGGCGACGCACGCATTTAATGGTGGATGTTTTTCTGAAATGGAAGTTGAGTTGCGCTTAGGTGTGGCCCACACACGCTTTGATATCATTGCGGAAAATGTGGGCCACATGATCGCCAACTGGGTGGGTGCTTTTCACAATACTATTGTAAAGTCCACTCCAATTTATAGAATATCATGGAATCGAGCGACGTAATACGCTCAGGATACTGTAGAATAGACTATTCTACGAGATAGGAATTGTGTGACAACTAATCCTATCTAAAGGTTTACAAAACCTTGCTTTAGTATGATATTATTTTACAATAGCAAGATGTTAATGATAACGTTCTTTTTTGCGCAACTTTACCCGTAAATCTTTCCACGATCATTCGCTTTATGACCTGTCATGTAGGAAATTAGACTGAAATCATCGACACAAGTAGCAGATGCCTGGCTCGAATGGTTGGCTTCGTAATTACTAGGTTTTAGATCCAGTGTTTCTACAGAAGTGCTTTTTTTTGCTGTATACTGAAGTACTCAATAAGTTTCTGAACTGACTTACCAATTTATACCAGGTGCCGCTAATGAGTTCCAGACTTTAGATAAATGAAGTGGCTACGGATGTATCTTATAATTACGCTTATTTGTTCAATAGAAAATGTGCTCAGAGGAATTCTAACGATGTATGCGAGAAAAATATCGCTGCTTTGTCTAGGTGACATCAAAATCCTATCACCGGGCTAAATGTTATAGGCACGATATCATTTGTGTTAAGCGGAGAGGCACACAAAAGCACCAGCGCAACCGCGCCGACATGCAGCTCAAGTGACACGCTGGACACTTCTTTTTTTTTAGTCAATGGACCTTCAAGTAAAATTTCGTGTTTCCGAATTAGGCACACAGTACAGAAATGGTATTGCCATTCCTAAAACACCATATTATGATTAGATAAGGGGAACTGAGATTCACTGTTTCAGAGATGGGATTACTAACGAGAGGTTGTCAAAATTACATAAGTGGTGGTAGGATGCTCAGTGCTATTAAATATTAAAATTTAAGAATACTGAGCATCCTACCACTATCATTTATGTAATTTTAAAAATTTAAAAGCGTTTTCGTTTCATAAACGAAAACGCTAACACTTTTACGGAATATACAGCAGTAATGCGTACACGTACGGTGCCGAAGCCATTCTCCACTGGAACCAGGACCAATGTATTGATCTCGGTTATTTATTAGACCCAGACGCCGGCGTCAATGAGAGTGACTATTGACACAAGATGAGTTACTTGGGATCTGTATGGCAGCGCATTCTTCCCTTTTATGTACGAATCCAGCAGGAGGGTGGAAGCCGACTTGCTCGGTAGCACGAATCTATGCCTGTGGTTTAAGATCCGTGTGCGCAGCACACGGATCTTATTAATAAACCCAGGACAAACCATGGTCTATAAATCATCCAGCTGGGCCCTATAGGATTAATTCGCAGGAAGGGTTAGTTTGGGTTTAGGAAAGGTGATAGAAAAAAAATTTCCTGCCGACTCCTCCAATTTTAGAGATTTGCAGTATCCGTCCTCCCATTTGGTTCTGCCAAATTATTAATAATGGCCGATCATTACGAAACTGTATCCACTCCGTTCGATGCGTCTTTCCTTGCTGCCCACCTGTTTCTTCCCGAACATCAAGTGTTCAGTTCTGTTTTCGCGCTCCAGAGCTCACAGTGATTGATTCGCTTGAGCGGCAGCCAAATGCGAGTCTGCTATAGTCTGCTTCCTACAGCTCTCCTCCTTGCATGCAGCAGTGCTCTACCCCCCCCAATCGATCCCAGACATTAAAAACCGCTACGTCAGACGTCGTCTCACCAGTCGAGCCGAGAATCCAGCACTACGACAAGCGGTTGCTTCGGAGCTACGCTACAGAAAATACAGACGTTAATAACAAAGAAGACACTGCGGGTGAGGATGACGAGGAGGAGAGGATAAATGCCGCCACGATGCTCGGAAAGGGGAACGCTGAGTGGGACGATGCATTGATGCGCTTGGCCTATAGCCACTGGTTCGAGGGGGGCAAAACTATCGACGACGTGCAACTGATCATGAGCCTTCCGGCAAAAGGCGAAGCAGTCGGGCACGATAACTGGGGGAAATACCTCAAGTATGTGGAGTTCGTCAAGGAGAAAAAGCAGGAGGCTGCAAACGCCGCGATAGTTGCGGCTCTCAAGAGGAGACGGGTCTACCGGGACTGGTATATCGAAGGGACGACAGAGGCAGAAGTACGTAAGATTTTTGAACTTCCGGCAATAGGGACAGCCCAGAATCACCCAAATTGGGAGAAATTTGAGGAGTACCTGGAAGTTGTCAAGGAATACTCAAAAATAGTTTTTAAATAGGCACCAATAACATCGGAAAAAAGGCACACTCGTTTTTTGGCGTTTTAATCTTGGTGAAGGACGTCCACCCGCATGGCATGCGGTCAACATCGCTATCAAGACTGTTGTCTAAACTTCATGACACTTGGAAGAGTGTGCAAGTGAGCTACTACGGTGGGAAGTACTCAATCCATCGGCTACTAACGCTAGGTGCCTATACAAGAAATACGTCGCTGGCTCGCGTGTTGCTCGTTTGTCTTGGGACGCCTCTGCCCATGGTGGCACTTGTGAACATTCAAGCAGTGATACCTCTTCAAGACCCAGCACAGGGATGGCGTGCAAACCACGGTTTTTGGATTCGATCTGGGATATTATCCTTCATGGTGGCCCACACATCGACAACTCAGGCAACGTATCTCATCGATGGCGTTGTGATCTCCGTGGCTAGAATGATTGCGCTGTCCGCTTGCGCATCGATACTTTTTACTGCGTTTGCAGTAGGGATCTCAGCCTGGCTCCTTTTTCCTATGCCGTTTTTCGTGTTGACTCTAGCTCCGGTATTTTACGTCGCTCTTATCCTGTCGTATCGCCTCGTTCTGGGGACTCAAATCCTTCATCAAATGATCGAGAATCGTGACCAATTGATTCGGTATAGCAGCTTTGTAGCGGCGCAAAACGTTATGGTGTTAACGTATCCATCTTACGAAACACTATTCCGCGTGGCAAAAGGATCCTTGTATCAGCTACCCGTTATTCTTCTCCTCCCTTTCATCAAGGTCGCAGTGAAAAACATGGTGTTACGATGCTTGGCAAGCATGGAGGATATGTTACCTGAAGCTGTGATTTTCACGGTGGATTTTTCAATGCTGTTTATGTGGCTACTTGTATGCAGAGTGCGTCCTCTGCGGCTGCGATCAGCTATCACGGTCACGGATCTATCTCAGACGATAATTATGCTGTTTGGTCTGCATCAACGAACTACAGAAATGTTATCAAGACTTTCCCAGACCATTGACGGCGACCCAAATTGCTACAATTTAGTGAACGCACTCTGTGTTTTGTGTCAAGATCCAACGAAATTTGGAAAGCAAACGCGTACCAATGTTTTTTATACGCTACTGCCTCCTACTACCACAGACAGGGGATTACTAGAAATACTGGAAAGCTTGTCAAGCGGAGAGAGCTCTGATGTGGACCATGTACTGAAAATCGCGTCGTCTCCGAGCGTGTAACACAAAACGATCCCTGCAAAGAAACCCAAACGCACTTTCCGCAGCATTTTCGTTCAAAAACGCAACGACGTGGTTCATCCTTTAAGTTCTGGCAAGTCTAACGTAACGTGGACTACTAAGAACCCACCGGTACACGGCCAGAGTACCACACATCGCTCCGCCATTCTTGGTGAAACACTGGAAGCGCTATTCACAACTGAGTGTATTATCGTCACGGCCTATTTGGAAGCTATCGTTCCCTTATTTTACTGTTGCTATATGGTCGTAATGACCCACCTTCCGAGTGCACGATACCATACAGAGATGACCGATGTGACGCCCGACAATGTGGGCGCTACCGTTGCTCCTGTATTCGCGTTCGGCCTGCTTCAGATCACAACGTTCGTGCTGCTGGCTCTGGTGATCAAGAAGAACTGTGGGATGAACATGCTGTACCAACTCGGGTTTGTACTGGAGACGCAAATGCCACTTATTCAAGGTAAACTCATCTTTTGGGTTCTCATCACATTATGCTTTCGCGTGGTGCATTTTGGTACGTTAAACTACTGTCTGCTCTTTATTTTTGCCTTTTATTGTTGCTTATTTATTTATTGTGTTGTCTGTTGTTGATCAGGTGTCGACTTTACGTTTCAATTTAGTCAACATGGACACGCTAGATAAACGCGATCATAGGTCGTTTTTGTGTTACTGAAACAAAGTCCGAACAAACATAACCGACACGACATCAGAGATTGAACCCGTCTGTGAGCAGTTTTCGTGCTTTAAATTGAAATTGCACCGTAACAACCAAGGCTCCAGGACAGTGAGAGCCTGCAAAGCCGACTGTAGTGGATTCCAGGTTTACAGCTTGGTATCACCGCAGCGGAACCTCAAGGCTGTCGACAGACATCCAGATCTGGAGTCGAGCGGCAGGCTCTGACGTTGAGTGATGTTCGATGTATGGATCACAGATGGTGTCCGATGGCCACCAGCCGTGGACAATGGGTGGAGCCCTGTTATGCCGGTAAGAGCAGCAAGTGCCTTCCCGAGCTGTACTAGGATTTAGTAAGCCCAACTGCATGTTTCCTTTTGATGTGGATGCATGTACATTCTCAGCAGTCTGTCGGGCAGGTGGCTTCTGTCCACGACAGTCTGCCTCTCTTTGAGTTCGTCTTGGTGAGCTCGAGCTGGTTCGCATCAGACTCACGGCCTTGCCAAGTCACTCACTTTCCAATCTTCCAAGTCACCAACACATCAATACATTCGGCTATTTCTTCCGTGCGGGTTGGCTCCCGCATCACTGTGTTGGAGTGTTTTTGGTATTCGGACCCGGGAAACACTACACCGACCAAACATTGGTTAGACGACGGTTCATCATTTTACGGGAAGGAAAGTACTTACCTGCACCACCCCCACTATCCACGGAGAGTTGAGTACAAGTAGCGATAACGCTAGCACCTCGTACGTGTGATTCGCGCTAAAATGAGACGACGAAGTCACGATTTCGTGTAAAACATGAAAAAATGGCTTGAAAAGACTTCACGAAGGCTCTGTATCTTGTGACGTATTGACCCCGAGTTTGCGAGATCCACAAGCAATTTCAGCTCATCAGGAGACGCCACGAGCAGCAACAAGGATGTCAACAGTGTGTACAACCTGAAACATACCAAAACTCCAGAATCAGGATCGAATACTATAGAAAATGGTGAGAGGATTCGTACCGAATCGCGACTCTGTCGGGTAGAGAAGTTAAACATGGCGCAATGGGGAATCGACACTTCCATGACTGCCATATTCGCCGGTATTTCCATTGTGTCGAATACTGCGAAGGGATAGCGCTGGATATACAACGCACAGTATCGGATTCTCCTCGACCTCTGATCCTTACCCCATCTTGACATAGACTGGAGTCGCTAGTTTGACAGACGCCAAGTTTGATAAGGGGATGACTTATAGTGGCCGTGTTGCTGGAGGCTTGACCAAGCTCCACACTTTCGGTACGATTCGTTGGCAAGTAGAAGATTAAGGATCTCAGCATTGTGGAAGTCAGAGCATTTGCCCCCTCGTCCACCGGAATACCTCGCTTCAGAAGAAATTAGCACATTTCCAGTGTCGTACTTTGCCCAATGAGCAATAGACGACACTGATCACAGAAAAATGCAGATACTTTTGTCACAAGAACGAAATAGCTGATACAGTAGTGCACCTCAATAGGGTCGCCACCTGATACATACGCAGCCTTGAACTGTCATACAATGTCGCGACAACTTTTGGAAATTCGCATAAACTTCCCTAGATTAATTTCGCGAGAGAAGCTACCCACAAATTTCACCAAACTTGGACAATTTTCCACCATAAGGTCGACAATGTCCAGCTTGCAGGCAATGTCCAGGGCGCATCTGCCATTCCAATCTAGTATACTTAAGTATAAGTGTTTGCGCCGTATTCCTTCCACGTGTTTGATCAGCCCGTACTCGACAGCATTCAGAAGTACCGTGTCTCCAGATAAAAACAACATATTTGGTTATGCTACAGGTACAGCTGAAAATTCCGAAAACCAACAGCTTGCACCTCGTCACCGACGCGTTGCACTCCAGCAGCAGATCGATCACACTAGTGTCACATTCGCGATACGTAGAGCGGTCATGTACCAAATTTGGCAATCGCCAGCTTCACAACAAACAAGAAAGACGAAGTCCTAGAAATCCTCAATAATAAGTAGGGAATCTTGATGATACGCATGCGCGTATTGTAACGTTACTTCACTTCTCTGCAGACAGGCAAGCGCCCTTCTAGCGTAAGCAATTGGCTCGCCAGCTAGGCTCATCGACTTGTACGGGGGCCGTCCGTCTGCAACTCATTCACAAAACTTCCACGGTACGAAGAAAGTCGAGTAGTCGCGTGACAATGCTTTCGGATATGGAGCGCAAGCGGCGACGACCGGTGACGTGAAGACCATGCAGACAATTCCGGAGTTCCATTTGACATTGCTGAATTCGAGGCTGAGCCACCAGACTGAATGAAGTGTGTTTCGTATTGTACGAGTTTCGTCACGATTAACCACTGGACGCGTCCAACGTTGTAAGCCGTACAAACAGCTCACTGCACTGCATTTGGCGGTCTGGAGAGGCCATAGCAATGCCGTAGAGTTCCGTATTGACCAAGGAGCCGATATCGAACTGCGAGATAAAGTGATTGCTTTGTTGAACCTATTTTGAAAACCGTATCCGTAAAAGTATAGTATTTAGTATTTCTAGACTGAATGACTGCGCTGCAAATCGACGTCATGCGCATCTGACTGGGGATATGCGGCCGGGTGTGTTGATGCGCTCGTGGTTCGTCGGCGCTCAGTGTCCTGCCGGGTATAATAGATTGCCACCTACACAGGACCTAAGATGTAAAATTGATTGCATTTCTCAGCCATGTTGAAGTCGTTCGATCACATGAAATGGTTTTTATGGTCCTATGCCGATAAGTTCTACGGTCGCGACAAGATCGAAATACCAAAGCTCGATGACGCAACCAGATCCCGTCCAACGGTATCACCTGGAGTGAAAATCAATGACTTCGCCGTTATTTCCCTGGACATCCTGCATCAAAAACACCCGTCAAAGCATGGGATCTTGCATGATTTCTTCAATCCAGGATCCTGCGCTGCCGACAAAGAACATTCGCCTCAACGGCGCTTACAGATAGCGTTGGCATCTTGTTTATTGCTATTGAACAGGCAAGAGTAAATGTATAATGACAGGATTTCCGAGCCCAGTTGTTGTTAACCTTTTGAAACGAATTGATAAAATATGAACAGGATAGAAAGCGTATTAGGTAATCCCGCGCATACAGATTATCGAACTATGAATTTTTTACGTAGGTCTAAATTATAGTCTTGCGCGCCAATAAAACGTGACCGTTCAGTTGTGACCACGGTCCGTAGTTCGCTTGAATTTTGAACGTAGCTTAATTAACTGCTCTAAATAACTTGGTTAAAGTCTTAGACCCATGGACACTCAGATTGGCACTTCGCTGCCAACCCAACGTTCGGACATTACGACCACAGAATTGCGTGTCTTTGGAACCACCCGCTCTAACCTTGACCCAATAAATGGCTAAGTATCCGCCGTATAGCATCGTTATTATTCGCCGGAAACGGCTTCGAATTCTTCCGGGCATCCTATCCCATGAATGAGCTAAGCATGTTGATCGCCACTCGATAATTTGCCCTTTCCATGTCAGCCATACATCCGAGTTTCGACAGTCCAGCGGCGCCATTATCATCTTCCAACGTTTCTACGGGCCTCAGAAAGGTTCGACTGAGTGATCGCGAGCTGCTCGAGCGCGTCCAGCGGATACCAGTCCCCAACGGGCCACTGAATCTCCAAACACTTTCAAGCCAACATGGGTGGAATCACATAAGGAGTTCGGACGTTTACATGCGGATGCTGCATGCACATTCCACCATATCACCCGTTCTGACGCGCCAGTGTCAAGTGGTCACTGGAGGTGAGATGCAAGCGCGAGTACTGGAGCTGATGTCTCTGCTCTGTGCCCCGACAGAACGCGAGAGTAACGCGCTTTTGCGTGCACTTTATGGATCACGCTTTATCTACAGCTCCCTTTTGCACATGATAAGTAGCTCGGAGAGAGGTTCGTTGTCGCCGATTGCTACATTTACTACTGGCCAGCAGCTCACGGTGCGCACCGTTAGCTTTGTGCGCAATGGTCTCGTTAACCCACTCAAACGTCGACCACCAAGTGCCCCTGACTCTCGTATTTTGATGCACGAACACGGTCATTCAGGTGCTAAGAACGAGCAATGCTGCTACATTGAACTATTAACGCCTACGCAAGAAGGCTTCACGCTTGTGTTCTGCTCACTAGATGCAGCAGAAGTCACGGCAGGGAAGGCGCCACCTGAGCGCGTGGTAGCGCTACACCCTCTCACAGGCTGGCTCGCGGCTCAATCTACTCAAGACGACCCAGAAACGCTCCGATTTACCTTCCAGGCCGCATTTACAGGCAATTTACCAGGTGGATGTGACTTTCAAGTGGCTCACAACCGACTCTTGTTCTTTGCAAAACGGGTCTGTCGTCTGGAAAAGGTAGTACGTAGTCAACAACGGCAACGGGATACATTGCCTGGACGATTGTGGCACGTCCTACAAAAACCGTTTCGAGCCGTGGGGGTCTCGGATGATGAAAATTCTGGAGGAAAGCATCACAACTGGCACTGTATTGCATGCACCCGTTCATTTCTCCCGACACTGAGCAAGCGATGGCGACGCTGTGGCCTATGCGGGTATCGAATATGCGCGTCGTGCTGCTCAAATGAGCGGGTTGCTGTTTACAACCGCTATATAGTTGCGCTGCTAGTCTGCACGCGTTGTCGCGAGTGCATCGACGAGCGCGACAGTGGGAATCGTCGTGGAATGTCTGGAGATACTCGCTACACTGGCGTCACGCTGCATTTTCGAGCGGGACGTTGAAAGAGCAAGCGTCACTTGACAGACTTGGGAACTACTGGGGAAAAATATGATCTGATCCGCTACGACTAGCGTAATTTTTTTTACTCGCGACGACAACAGGGCTTAACTAGGTAGAACTTGTGATAACACCTTTACTCCTGACTTTAATTAATTCTCTAAAATACTTCAAAGTATATCGTCTGACTGAACACAAACTACTGAGACAATAAGTAGTCAATGAAAACTACCTTGAGCTATACCCGATTCTAGTTTTAAGGGCCTTTGTGTTTGAGTTACTATAGCAGCAGTGAAATTTTCGGCGACATCTAAAATTATTTGTTTTATAGAGTTATTTCGAGCTTTCCACTCTCAAAACCACAACTTTTTCGTTACGTGCGCTCGGGCTCGGATGGCCTCTGTGGTCCCAACGCAGAACTCAGAGCATAACGTGGCACAGTCGCCACAGCGGATACGCAGTGCAAGACGTTGGAGGATCGTCGGGCTGAAACTTTTGCGGCTGTGGCATCGCATGCAGGTCAGCTATTATGGCGGCAAGTACTCCATCCATCGCGCCCTCGCTCTTGACGAATTTGTCAGAGAAATTACACTAGCACGAGCGCTTTTAATTTGTGCAGCAACGCCGCTGCCTATGGTAGCGCTTGTGTTCGTCCAGGAATTAATCCCACTTCAAGATTTACACGAAGGCTGGCAGGCGAACTATGGATTTTGGATTCGAACTGCAGTGATGGTGGGTATTTCAACTCACGCGATCGTGGTCCAAATGACGTACCTTATCGATGACTTGACTGTATCTGTATCCCAAATGCTCCAACTCTACGTCCTTGTACCAAGTATTGTCGTGGGTTTGGCGATGGTGGTGACCGAGTATTTGGTTTTCCCAATTCCGTTTTTCGTTTTATTGGCAATGCCAATTTTTTTCTTCTTGCTGGTAATTTCGCTGCGAGTGGTTCTGGGATCTCGCGGTATGAACCACATCCTAACGCATCGTGAGCAATTTATACGGTGCATTCGGTTCGTGTGCGCCCAAGCTTCCACTATTGTGATTTTCCCAGCTTACGAAATGTTTTTCCACGCCAGTCAAGGAACAAAGTACCAGGTTCTCGTTATTTTGCTGCTTCCCGTGATCAAAGTGGCAGCAAAAAATGTGGTTCTACACTTCGCGAAAAGTTTGGAAGATATGGTGCCCGTCGAAGTAATTTTCACGGCTGATTTCTTCAATGCGGTTTACGTGGCGACCTGCATGCAGAACGCGACTTCGGCCACTGCGATATCGACCATCACGATCACCGATATATCGCAAACTATTGTGATGTTGTATAAATTACAGCGACGCACTACTAGTATTTTGTGGAGACTTCGCAGGACACTGGATAACGCTGCCGAAAACGACAATATGCTGGCTCTGATTTGTTTATTGTGTCGTAATCCTGCCAGTTTTAGGAAGCAATCGCACGCTGGTATTAGGAAGAAATCATGTCTACCTCACCAAATCTCAATGGCCGGCAGAAAATTGCTCGATAGCTTGGACGAGATCTTGAAGGAAGAACCTCTGAACATCATTGAACCACCCCACCCAACCATTTCAAACTGTATCTGCTCGAGGATTACACGAAAGAGTGTACGACCAGCAGAGCTTGACGAGACCAGCCCGACGCGAATAGCATCTGTGGATACATTTCGGCTACCCGAGCATTCCAAATCGTACCAACCCCAGCAGCTAAAGCGCCCGACAATTCTTCTGGAATCCCTAGAAACCCTATTTACGACAGAGTGCCTTTTAATCACCGCTTATTTGGAGGCTTTTATGCCGTTATTCTACTGCTGCTACATGCTAGTGATGACGCAACTTCCGAATGTTCAGTACCACACAGAGATGGCTGGTGTCACTCGTGACAACGTGATCGCCACAATTCTACCTCTCTTTGTGTTCGGATTGCTGCAGATCGTGTCGTTTGTTCTACTCGTGGTGGTGATTATGCGGAATTGTGGCATGAGAGCTCTGTACCAGCTCGCATTCGTGTTGACGACGCAGAGGTCGCTGGTTCTGTGCAAAATGCTGCTCTGGATGGTGATAACGCTAAGCTTCCGGGTGATTCATTTTGGTAAGACTCATTGCTATTTTATTGTTCATATTGTATAGCGAGGCTGACCAAGTTTTCGTGTTTGTTCGGCACAGGCGTTGATTTCAAGTTTGAGTTTATCCGGCGTGGGTTTCCTAGACTCTGGACTCCAATGGGTTAACCCAAAAGATGCGTCGGGTAACCTAGTAGATCTATCGGAAATGACATCCCGATGACCACGGCGGTGTTGGGATGCCATATAAGATTTAAATGAAGATTAGGTCGCGAATTTTGGCGAAAGTGTCGCTTTGTACAGTACAAATAACATATCTTGTCAACGCTTTCATCTATACCATTTTTGAGTACAAGTAGGTTACGTCGATTTGGTGTCTTCATGTACAGCTAATGGTGGTCCATCTTCGGAATGTTTGGGATCCTCTACCATCTATCCACTCCAGATCCTTGAGCTACACTACCTTCGTTTGCGCTGCTGAAATTGATCAAGTGGAGCTAGCACGTGGACTTGTTCTCGAAATCGGATGCCTTTAATTATAACAAACGGAAGTTCTGAATTACGACCCCAGTGCTACTTTTGTTGGTTCTATCACCGACGTGCGGTGTTGATTTTACACTTCTAGGTTTTCCTGAGCTCTGAAACCCACTTCGATCGATATTTCACATTGTGACTAAGGGCGGACGCAAAAACGACGGCTTCATCACACAAACCGATGAGATGAATACCAAAATGTACCAAATCCACAAAAGTAGGTTAACGGCAAAGGTTGACTGGAGAGTCAGCACATGGCTTTAATTCTTGGCCTCAGTTTTAGGATTCATAAAAAAAATATCATCGTTTGCGCTTACAAAGTGTTGATTGTCTGGACCAGGTGAATTTGAGGCTGCCTACTTTGTCTCAAATATAGCGTAACTTCCCCAACTCTATACTTGGTGGCAATTGCACGAATTGCCCGAGTTGGCTTTAGTTTTGGATTGCGACAATCGAGATGAAGTGTGTTCTCTTCCTCTCGTCGTTGGTCGCTGGTGTAGTTAACGCAGCAAAATACCCTCTTGGACCTAACCGATTCCTAGGCACGTGTCTTGATTCAGCATGGGTGACACAAATGGAAGCCGAGCGAGGTATCGACAGTCAAGACCGTGACCTTAACGGTAGACTCGTCCATCCATTCTTGCAACCAGCTCTGAAGTACCCACGACACAGAGTAAGTCAACTATCTTCTGAGATATCCACCAAAATCGGATCCTAAATGTGCTTATCTGACGTAGGTTGATGACCCTCGGACATCCTCAGGAAAAGTATTCACAGATAACTGTATGGCTTCAGATGAACTTTTCTACGGCGCCTACCAAGATGCCGACGGTAAAAACCGTGGGGAGGTGAACGGCACCCTCGTGTTGGACCTGTGTGCGTGGGACACACATGCACTTGCTACAATGGTGCTGGCCATCATGGCAGAAGAAGTCGTACGTAGTATATTTTCAGCTTTTGAAGACTGAATAATGGGGTTTTGTAACATGTTTTATGTTAACATTTTAGAGCGGATACAAAATTTCGATTAACAAGGGTGGCGCAGGTGTAGACATCACGGAGCGCATGTCGTCTGTAGGGTCAGGAAAGTGCACTCCGACTCATCTGAACGTGGAAGTTTGGACCTCAAGTACTCTCTCAAATCTGCGAGTTTACTTTAACGAGAGCTACCAAGTTGGCGGTGTGGGTTACTTCGGTCTCTCTGGAGTTTACACCACTCATCAGTTCGTATTGGACGGTATGAAGGCGACACCACCGTATTTTCCAGATTTTTGGAAGCATTACAAAACAAGTGAAGCGCTCATTGATGCACTCAACGTCGTGTCATTCAAGTCCAAATCCAAGTACTATCCCCCAGCGGATACTATCTGTGCTGACGGGACCATGGGCTGCAAAGATAACTGTGAACAAACGGAAGCGTGTGCTGAACGTGAGAGCAACGGGAAAGACTGCTTAGTACTGGCTTCAATGATTCCTGATTACGATCAAGGATACTTCCAAGCGGTCTTCGACAACCTGGATATCCCTGCCTACTTTTGTTTCATCGGCTATGACGGAGTCAACCAATTCGCTGCAGATGCAGCCAAAACCGGCGATCCAGTGTTTTTCTACCACTACGAACCAGATTTGTTCCACGTAACAAACAAGGGCAAGTTCGATCGTGTTGCACTGCCACGGACGGATCCAGAACGTGTGAAATTGGCTACAGGAGACTATGGAGAGCATGGATTTGGTGTCAAAACTAGTAACCCTGTAGATGTGGATTATCCGAGTTTGGCACTTTCGAAGTTTGCTGCTTCTGTCGTCAAAGATCTCCCCATCGGATCGCTATTTTCCAAACTTACTCTATCTGACACTGACATCAATGCCCTTCTGGGTGAGTACAGTATCGCTATGAGCGGTACCGATCCAGAGCCATATTTCCGCGCAGCGTGCAATTGGGTAAAGACAAACTACGATACTTGGAGGGACTGGCATGATCGCTTACCAATGTGCACATTTGATAACCATATTGTTAGTCACATGACCGGGTGTGAGAGTAACAGTTCTCTACATGAAATCCAGTTTGGTTGGAAAGCTCCAAACCCCGGGAATATTTCACTACCGAACGACTGTGATGGACGCGTAGCAGCTCTTCCCGCTACCATTGCTACAAGTCGTTCCTGTGAGTGGATCGAAGCGAATCAACGCACTTGGTCAGGCTGGATCGCCAAGAAACCAGAATGCGACTCTAGTTTCTACGACTACAACGTTTTTGAGTGTGATTCGGACGCGTATCGCACTGTAAAATACGCCTGGAAACTGCCCTTCGCTTCAAACAGTTTACTCTCTGGAGAATGCTCGGGCGGAGATAAATTACCTGAAGGCGTAAGAATTGACTGCGAGTATATGCCAACATCATCGCCGACTTTTAAAGCTCTAGCGGCGCTAGCCGCCATTGTGGCGGTGTTGCTCGCAGCTGCTGCTGCAGTAGTGATTAAACAGCGCAACGCTCCGATTATCCGATGATCTCAATACGAAATGCTGCTACTAATGATTTGTGGAGGTTTTTTCACGACGGGAGCTGCGGTCGCGTATGCTGGGCGGCCCTCAGAGATGCTGTGTGGAATTCGACCCATTCTGGTGTGTATGGGGTTCACCACGATCTTCGGTGCTCTAGTCATGAAATCCTTGCGAGTTTACCGTGTTTTCATGAAATCTGCCATGAAAAGGGTGAAAGTTACACTTCTCACCATCCTCAAATTTCTCGCTATTTTTTACGTTGGAGATATTACTATTTTCATCGGATGGTACGCTGCTGACTTCCCGGAACCGACCATTACGACGGAAGAAGCTTCGGAATTCCGTGGCACTGTGGATAAAATCTCTTGTAGCTCCTCGAGTTTCATCTTCACAGCGTTACTGATCTTCTGGAAGACTATTCTACTGGTCTTGGGTTTGTACCTGTCGTTCCTTATCCGCAATGTATCCGTGGATTTCCAGGAATCGCCGTGGATTTTCGGATCGGTGGTGGTGGTTCTTGTGGGCTGTGTCCTCGTCATGCCGATGTCTTACCTCGTACAAATGCGAGCAGCTACGTACTACGTTTTCCTGGCGTGTACGCTGCTGATCTGCACGATGTTGATCATGGGGTTAATGCTCGTACCGAAGCTTTTCCGTCTGAAAGAAGTCGGTACCGTTTCGGGAAGCTCGAAAAGCGTCGTAAGTGTGTGCAGTAGACACAGTTTGCTTTCGTCCAAGTCGAGGTCTGTATTGAATGTGAGTAACGTGGGGAACGCTACCGAGACCAGAGATGGACGAAAGCTCCAAGTGAAGCCTGCTACAACAATTCCAGTACCACAAATTAATGCACTGATAATCAACAGATTTATAGCAACTTGATATGATGTAAGGAGAAATCGCTGCTTGCCTGAGAAAGTTATAATTAAGTATTGTACAAGACAAATTGATCTTTACTGAGTAGATACGATATCGTTGAGAATTGTCGGCGCTTCACTCTTGATGCGTTTCAACGGCATGCCTATTTGCTTTGCCAAGCTGGAACGACGATGTAGTGAACAAAGGTTCCCCTGATTTATCGCGAACCGATAAACCCGGTTCTCGAGGTTAAAATGGTTCGTTTGAGACCGTGCTGAGAGTTGCGAACACGTGTGAAACGTCCGAA
This sequence comes from Phytophthora idaei, assembly GCA_016880985.1. Taxonomy (NCBI): domain Eukaryota; phylum Oomycota; class Peronosporomycetes; order Peronosporales; family Peronosporaceae; genus Phytophthora; species Phytophthora idaei. Next base: position 34,923 of record QOKR01000396.1, read on the forward strand.
CATGTTCGTTCCAGCTCAGTGCTGGGCTGCTGCAGTAACCCGAAGCACGAAACGCCAAATTCTATAATAGCTATTTTCATCCGAAGCTGGTATGAAGGTTTTTTATCTTCCTTTGAAAAACCTCGAGAACCAGCGAACCTGTTTGGCAAGTTCAGGTTTTTCAGGTTCGTTCAGTGGTTCCGTCGAAAGGTCGCAATTGCGCCTCGAACGAGCATGCTCGGTCGTTTCACACGTGTTCGCGACTCCCAGCATGGTCTCAAACGAACCATTTTAACCTCGAGGACCAGGTTTTGGGGTCGCGATAAGTCAGGGGAACCTTGGTTCGCTACATCTTCTTTCCAGTAAGCAAAGGTTGCTGTTTATCGATGAGAAGCCGCTAATTTTGGAGAGCTTACTGTAAGTTCTGGTGGCGTCTTGCACGGCCGGAATGACGTCACACACTGACCATGAGAATGACCAACCCGTAGCCCACAAGCTTTTGAATAGGACGTACGGTGTCTGGAGACGCATTCACGTAAGCCATCGTGGTGCCTACACCGCCGGTCGGGCTCGAGCGTTGGAGCACTATTGTCAGTCCACTCCACTCGCTCGAGTGTTGGCTGTGTGTTTCCTGACCCCACTTCCAATATTATGCTTCGTATTGGCGATGGAATTATTACCGCTCAACTCACCAAGTGACGGCTGACGAACGAACTCGGGCTGGATTGTACGCTACGTTTTCGTCTTTAATCTGCTGTCGCTCAGCTGCCTCCAGCAAGTCTCAAGTTTTCTCTCGACACTAAATATTACGCTCGGACAAGGCCTTGCTATTGCTTGGATTACTGTAAGCTGTTATTTCGTAGTTTTACTGACAATTATGGCAGTCTGGGTGTTCCCAATCCCGTTCGTATTTGAACTTACTGGAGGAGTATTCGGTGCTGTGTTCATGGGCTGTGTTGTGATGATTCTGGGTCGTCAAACGATAGCAAAGACGCCACAAGCTCGGGTGCTGTACAACGTATCTGCCGTGGAAGCAGCGATGTGCTTTGTGTATCCAGTCTTCAGTGCCGTGTACCACGTATTAAACGGTTTCCAGCAGCTCGCGTTAATTCTGGTACTTTATGTGCTAAAGGTTTTTACACGCTTGTCCATGGCAAATGCGTGCTGCTCCAGTACAGACGAAGAAGCTAGAATACAGTCTCTTGCACGACTACCGGAACGTGTGGTATTCACAGCAAATTTGTTTCGTCTGGTCTACCTCATCACGTGTCTTCAGGGTTCTCGAATGTCAATTTGGACGATTGGTACTCTGGTTGCAATTGATACTTTCAGCTCGGCGTTTAGCGTCAAGCGACTACTTCATCGCCCAGAAATGGTGCTAATATGTACTTTACCAAGAGACAGCAAGGTGATCTGGCGGTCCCAAGCTTCGGTGGTTCCTTTAAATGGCCCACCTGTGACGGCAATTCCCACAAAACAGCCAATTGTGAGTCGAGTGGTCAAGCGTTTTATTGCAGGGGTGGTGAATTTAACGCTCGTATGACGCTCGCTCTCTCGATTTTCAGGACACCATAACTCATGGTCAGTTCAGTCATCTCCTCGCTCGCGAATCATTCCGACAGAGCTTACCGAGAGAAGAAGACAAGAAACCACCAGCAAACCACGTGACGACAACATCGTGCGATTCCAGACACTGTCCATGGTCGAGTATTTTATCCTCGTAAAATACGTTTCCTGTATGTTTCCGGTGATGGTTGGAATTTATACGTCGATACTAGCGCGTCTCCCCAACGCTGTTTTCTACCCAGCACTGGCTAATACTACACCAAAAGAGCTGAAGGCATCCCAGTTCGACGTGGCTGTATACGCGATGCTTCAAATTGTATCCTTGATTGTATTCGAGCAGATTCTTTGCCGACGGTTGCAATACTCTGTTCTCCATCAGCTTGGCTTTGTTCTCGAGACGGCTGCGGCAGATATTCAAGCGAAATTGGGGATGTTCATTCCCTATTGCTTCTTCTTCTTCCTTGAACACAACGGTGCGTATAGTGCGATTTTACGAGATGAACATTGTTTTTTTAAAAGTTAATCTGCTTTTTATTCTTCTGTAGGGGGGTTGACTTTAGTTTCTAGTTCGCATGGATGGATAATAAATAGTATACTTGAGGGGAAAAATATATATTCTTGCTTATTTGGGCTCCCATCCTTCCTCGTTTGGCGCCTTGATTGACTTTCTTCGGAAAAGTTCATCGGCATAGCGAGTGGGAGATCGCTTACTGCTAAGCTGGCCTTCAGATACGAACGAACTCATTCTCTTCAGGACGCGAGTTTGCGTTGATGTCATGGAAGTCCGTGGTTGTTGGTGGGGAGATAAAACATCCGCCATCGTACGAAGGGACTGGCTGTGAGTACGCTGGAAGGTCCCCCTTCTATCTGCTATACTTGCTCTTGCTGCTGGTATTGAATCCTGGATAGCTATCTCCAATTTTCGCATTGATCGGCTGGCCATGCGCTGGAAAAGCATTCGTGAATTATTTTCGACTGGTGGACCCCGCACTGAACGTTGGAAAGATGGAGGATGTTGCTCAGAAGCTGCGCTGATGCCTGTACTTGACGATACACCTGCTTCTGGAGGAGCTTGGTCAACCTCAATTGTCGACTGAGGCGGCTCAATTTCCGATGTGAATCGGAAGGAATCTCTGGAAATCTGATACCGAGGAGGCTGTTGGCGCTCTGGTTTTGAGTTCTGATTGAAGAGTTTATCTGCGTATCGGGTTGGCGACTCTTTCACAACTTGGCCTTGATTTTTACTATCCAGGTTGCCTCCAGATGCCACAAATGACCCGACTCGTCGTAATAATGGCACACGCGTTGGTTTCGTGATCGTCGTGTCATCACCAGGAGCTAAGCGCTTTCGACTAGGGAGAGTGGCAGTGGTTTGACGAGCTCGGAGCACCTCAAAGCTGGCCTGTAAATCCTTTAACCCTTGCAGAATAGCAAGCTCTCGTTCTTCCACTTCATGTAAACGTTCCTGAAGAGAAGGTGTGGGTGTTGAATGTGGTGAATTTGGCTCTGTCGGAGCTTCGGTAGCGGAAGTTTCCACGGCAGCCGAAGTATCCTTTGTGCTCTCGCTGTATAAGCGAGCTCCATGGTCAATGTGGCCACTACTTTCACGATTTCTACTATCATTACTTGGCGCAGTTTTCAAAATTTCAGACTTTTTTGGCTGCGTTTGATCGCGTTTCTTGCGTCGACGTTCGCGTAATTCAAGCAGTTTATCGCGTATATTAGCGCCCACGCCAAACTTTAGCGTTGGATCATTTGACTCCTTGTTGATCGCCGTATAGATCCGTTCCGCCGCCTGACGAACAGTAAGCGTTGGCGGTACCAGCGGAGGAGGCCCACCAGCTTGTGCGCATGCCTTTGCTATCGCCTCTGGACTGTACACTTTATGCACAAGTTCCAATAACGGGCAATGAGACTTACTCACTTCGTAGCTTTGCATGTAAGACGTGAGCATATCTACAACGACTCGACAGCGGTCTTCCGGGTACTTGGAAAGTACAGTCTGGAATTTTTCTCTTGAGAGAACACACATTTCCACATGTGTGACGGCCCGTACGTTGGCTGCTCGCTGGTAATTCATTAGAAGCGCCATGTCGCCGAAGGCTTGGCCACGCGAGATGAGAATTTCTGTCCTTTTGCCGTCGCGACCTCCGTTGAGATAGTATCGTCTTTGAGCTGGATCCAACTCATACGCCGACTGTCGATTACCTTCGTCAATTTGACTTGCGTTCATGACGACAGTGCGACGACGAGCTGCCATACTATTGCTACGTCCAACGTTGAAGCCATTTCTCCCCGTTGCTAGCGTTGTGGTGGTGACTCTTTCGAATCGATTCGAGTCGCGATCAAATTCGCAGTATCCACGGTTTACCATGTAAAATTCAACATCTACCTCTCCTTGCCGCATGATGAAGTCATTTGGTAGATATACACGTACATCTAGATGCAGCATAAGCTGCTTCTGGAAGTCTGGCGTGCAGTCTTTCCAGAATGGCACGTGCATGACTACTTCCATGTATTTAAACAAGACGACCTCGAGACCAAGTGAGTGCGAAAGACTCTTTGAAAACTGGACGATCTCGCCGTCTAGACACTCGTATTCATGCCACAAATGTTCATAGTATTCGTGAATACGCTCACGTAGAGGTACGGGCAATTGAAGCTTAGCAGTCATGGCGAACACCTCCTCCATCTTGCGTTGGTAGCTGGTAGCGTTAGCGTTAAAGTTGGACACTAGGATAGCGACGTGACCAAAGACTACGGCTAGAACGATGGATCCAAGCACCACAGAGAGGGAAGCGAATAGATTCTGAGCCGCAGTCTCGGCTGGAACCCCCTCGCCCTGCATCAATAGCAACGCCGCATAGAAACTGGATAAGTATTTGTCACGCCACGGCGCTGAAGTGTCTTGATACTCATCAGCCTCACTTAGCAGGATTGTCCATATACATGCGATGTAGTGCGCGATACAGATGACCATAACCACGATACCAGCGATACGAAAGAGATGCGAGTAACGAGAATACAGCAACCACGCCCAGAAATTGCTTCCACGTCCAGTCTGGTTAGCGCGAATGAGCCAGATCATGCGTACGAACCGCGTGATGTGCACTAACCGCTCGACGCTCAACCCACCAAGGACAAACTGAACCCATCTGGAACCGAACTCGTCGATGTTGACATGTACTAGAAGCGAGGCTGCAAGCAGAACGTCCATGATAGTGCGAGTTTTCAAATAGTGCCATAGAATCTGCCAACTGGAGAACACAACGGTACCCGTTTCGGTCACGTACCCTGTTCGTAGTGAGACCAATACGTCGAATCCCAGTATGAATCCTACCACAGTAGTCACATGTGTATGTACGCGTGAAGTGGGAAAAGCGATCTCCAGAGGGAACCACAGAACGTACACGACTGTAGCCACCAGGATGACGACATATCGCGCCTGAGAGACCCTGGAGTAAGGAGAAATTGGCCTTGAAACCCGTCGTTTCCACACACCGAATCTTCTCTGGAGCGAAGAGAGCACAGGATCATTTAACTTTGGGTCATTGTAGGGGTGCCCTAGATCGCCATGGGAGAGATTGAACTGTTCCATGGGTTGGGCGTTACTGGTGCCACTTTCAAGCGGAGGATGGCCACCTCCAATGAAGCTGGGAGTATCACCAAAGTGGCGAAAACTTCCAGTTTTAAGACCAATATCCGGGGCAGAACTGAAGTGCTCACTGACGTTGCGAGAAGAAGGACGCGGGTGTAAATAGTGCTCCGTGTGTTGTTGACTTCTTGGGGTGCGAGCGGTGACCCCAGCGGACGGTGTGCCAGCAAAATCAGACACTAATCCATCCAACCCCACTGTCATACTGGAGGGCATTCTCTGCAGTTGTCGAATCTGGAATCGCTCCATCATCTCTTCGTAAGGAGTCTCCTTTGGGGGGATCACAGTTTGTCGACTCGCCACTTCGATATGTCCACGGATGTCAGATACAGAGCGTCTTAGGCTTGAAGAAAGTGTCGTCCATGCAGGGGGCGAACCACTGGCGGGCGTCCCCGCGATACCCCGTGAGGATACACTTCTCCTTCGTGCATTAACAAGTGGTCGGTTCGCTACCCCTTCGCCTGCTACCTCTGCGATTGGATACACCACCGCTGAAGGCGTGTGAGTGGAGTGTCGCCTCGAATTTTGATGGGACATACGACGAAGCGGGACCGATATCGATGGCGTCGCAGTTAACGGTGCTACATTGGTAACTGGAGGCAAGGTATTGGCTTCGCCAGTAGTATCCACCGGAAGTGGGGAATCTCGTTCGGCCATGATGAAACTCAGTAGAAAGCTCGGGAGATCCACGCGCACGTCTAGCCTGGGCCACTTTGGCTATTGGTTTCACGTCTAGATTGACGGAAAGTCGTTTCTTTTTCATTGGAACTGCATGATATTTTTATAACTACTGCCGATAGTTGGCTAAATCGTCGTTACGCTCAAGGTACTTCTTCGGATGGTAACACTAGACCCTCCATTGAGCAAGAAGATACCTCAAACTCACAATTTGCGACACAACCGGGTCCCCTAAGACGATCGCTAAACATCGTGATTGACAAAATCACGGCTGCAAACAGCCAAATTTCTAGCGGCAAGACAAGCCAACATGGTCTACGATTTGAACCAGCAAGTACCCACCACCATACGAAACTTCATCATCAAGACGGAACCACAAAACCCAGCGGCTGTCGCGATCTTCCTCTTCTGTCGGGGTCGTGTATCTTGGGCCGACGTAGGAGGCGTAAGGCGGATAGTTAAAGGAAAATAAAGTTGATATTCTTGGGTTTCTCGTTAGAAGGAAAAACCACGACTGGGCTACTCGCTACTGCTCCCTTACCTCCTAATGAGCGAGAGGCTCCCATCCACTCTGCAGATCCCTCTTACATGGAGGTCCAGCGTGATACCGTTGTCACAAATCGTCGACAAGCGAGCCAAGTCACACTTGGAACGCCAACGACTGCTCCGGGTGACCAAGCTGCTTGGACGTGGTGTGCTAAGTCGGCAGCGAGCAGATATTCTGAATGCACTCTGCGAGGATCGCGAGTCCGCCATCTAGCTGTGGACCGTGACAATTCTCTCCGATTGACGCTCGGCGACCTCGTCGAGTTTCTCCGTCGGAAGCCGACCGCACGGGACCAGCAGCTGACACTTCAGGATCGGTAGGAACGCCTGCTAGAGGCGTTCCACCGGATCCGTGGCTCGCGATCATCTCGGCCGATGATACTGACGTCCTTAATTCGCCACGCAACCGTTCCATGCTAGCTCGTTCTCGTCCCTCACGTAACCCCACGCGCTCCGCTAGTCCTTTCCAACCGTGTCCAGCAACGTGGCTTGGCCTCACGGTCGCAGCAAATCGATGTTTATCATAACGTCGCAAGAGGTGGCTATAGCAGCCCACCATCACTACGACACCATTCCAATATGACAATACAAACACGTCACTCAGTGAATTGGTACTCACACTTTACCAAACACTGTCTCCGGCGTAGCTCAGGAGCTATATCCGTTCCAACTGGGCCCCTTGCCAGCTAGAACAATACTTCCGCGTCGTCGACGTCAGCGTTGGCCTCAACCAACCTGGCGCTCCGACGCAACTCAGGCAGACCGCGCTTCTTGTGGTCAGCATCCTCGAACGCTCGAATCAACGTTCCAAACTCAGGAGTCAAGGCAGCCCTTGACAACCAGAACGTCTCGTCCGTAGCAGTGAGCACCAAATACTGTAGCTCGCGTGCCTCAATTCGTTTTGCCACGACTTCCACGATCGGAGAGTTCACTCCCGAGAAAGCAGTCTCTTCTCCCCCTATCGAAAGGCGTTCCACGAAACTTGTAGGTGGCAAGTCTTCCTCTTTCAAAGGACCCGTTCCATCTTCAGAGGCGTCCTGTTCCACACCTTCCGGTACTTCGTCGGCGTACGGGCGGCTCCAGCGCCCTCGAAATCGCTTCAACCGGTTCACGTTAATCGTGACGACCTTGTTCGAGTGTCTCGGGATCGCGACCTTGTAGGCGTTCACCCCGACTTGGCCGACGATACGGCACGGACCGTGCCAGGAGAACGCCAATTTCTTCGTCCTATGCCCCCCCCCCCCACTCGAGCTCTAAAGTACTGGTACACCCAAACGGCGTCTCCTTCTGCGTACGACATCCTCACTCGCTTCTCCAGTCGCTTCTAGTGTCTGTTTTGTGTCTTAATCAGTTGTCTCTCTACCAGTCGACGAGAGTCCCGCAACGAGTGATACAACTTTCTTCTCTAGACGGCGACTTCGTTGCTCTTCCAGTCCTTTCCAGTATTCAGGAACGCCAAGTCGAGAGGTAGCACAAGTGCATCACCTCGCAAAGGCTGTTGCATGTATTGTAAGGATTGCACTGGACCGACAAGTTGTATAAAATGAAAATATGCATGTGATACGCCCACATCATGAAATCTGTATAGAGATATACATATTTTTCGTGTTCCTCTGACCCGATACGTCGGAGTGCTGGCTTAGAGGACCGACCTAATCCTTCCTGTATTGATTGGCAAAAACGCTTATAAAGGATACATTTAATTGGTTGCTTATAATGTAAAACAGGTGATTGGTCGTTTTTGCCCATATTAAAATTAAGTATGGTCGGATATGTGATGATGTTCATCCATAGCAACGTCTTGTTCCTCGTAGAGGAATATAAAATTGGTTATCGATTTGTAGTTTAACGATTGATTTTGAACTTGGCTCGTAGTGTGTGCCAGGAAAGCGACAATATTCCTAGAGCCAATTCAATTGGCTGACTCTGGTTTCAGTATCCGTAGAGGAAACAGGTAGACGGAAAAAACGAGCACCATAGAGCGGTTTGATTAGCTGCTTGCATCCCCGTGTCGCACGTGTAATACATTGCCTTTGAATGTCATTGGATATTTTTTTAATCAAAACATCAAGTGGCGTGGTTTCGATAGAATTGGTATGTGAAAACGACGCCTAAAAGTACAGCCATTGGGTGCCTTCCAAAACACTAATCAAAGGTCGTGCATTAAAGTTTAATCACGATGAATTGTTTGGTGATACCACATTTTGGCCTCATCAAACAGTTCAAATCCGACTTTTAACTAGCAACGTGATTAAACACGTGACTGAACTTCACTGCACCCGAAGGTCGTGTTCCGGCATCCGTTTTGATGCGCATTAAACCGATTTGTAATTTAAAATAGATAACCGATTAAACTGATCAAACCGTTTTATATGGATTTTGGAAGGCACCCATTTTCCGATCAAAGTGGGAAACGGTAAATTCGAAGCGATATGTTACCAGAGAAGGGTACATGTAGGAGAAAGTCTCCACACAAAAAACTTTTACAGGTAGTATTTGAGTTTTTATAATCATTTTAACCCTTTCGTGAACGCCTGGGCTTGACTTCATTAAACTATACCATAAAATCTAAGTCGATAAGTCGTCAGGGGGGGGGGGGCATTTGACCCCTTT
>QOKR01000397.1:0-43945 GCA_016880985.1 Phytophthora idaei
GTGAAGGTAGAGGTGAGTGTGAAGAGAGACATAAAATAAACGGGCTGGGGAGAGCGTGGCTCGGTGGTCTGGACCTCAGTAGGTGTAAGGCTCGTTATAGTGGAGAATTCAACTTCTTTGAAGACGATATCGCGGCTGCACACAGCTTTCTGCGTTTGAATGTCCTGAGGCGACACTCACATCCAAATACCTTGCGGTATTGAAATGATGGTTGCCGTTGGTACCACCGTTTATACGGTGTTTGGTTCTTGGTGACCGCGTTAGGTTTCTTGATAATTAAGGTGTAAGCATGGGTAACAGATTTACCCCCAAAGTTGCTGGGGAAGAGAGCCGTCAATCAAGAAAATGCGGGCGCGGTCTAGGACCGTACGCATACGGCGTTCGCCAACTCAGTTTGTTGTGGAATCTACAGTGGGCGTTAGTTTCACATGCCCGGGAAATATGACGACCTAATTTCTACACATTCTTTGGCAATGTCAGATTGGAGTACCTTGGTCTCCGGGTCAGAGTGGTCAGTACGATACTCGAGGTGATCGACGTCTTCGCGATAGAGGGCGATGTGCTCTTCGGAACTACTACCTCCGTCCCACAAGCCAATTAACATTTAATGTGATGTGGCATACATAACAGTATTGTAACTTTATGATTGGTCAACATTTATGTTTATGCCATAACTAACTCGTGGCTCTTCGTTCTCCATTTTCCCGCAGCAGCAACCACCAAACACACGCATAGACTCTGACACCGACCCTCCACCATGTGTAGACACCCTTGACCACGAGCACATTATTCGCTACTTGCTGGAGCAAATGGTGGATGGGAAACTCCCTCGTGGCAGCATTAACGACGATGCTGCGCGCTTTGGCTGCACTCGGCAAGCTATAAGCGCCGTCTGTCGCGCAAGCAACGACGCTCCGCCTGAGAGAGCCAGGGGGAAGCACGTGTCTGGAGTCTAGAGGTCATCAAAGAGGCGCTAGAGACTGTGCCGGCCACTGAGCGCACGTCCTATCGTGCGATACTAGCCGCCACCGGAATTCACCGAACCACCCTCGCGCGTCCAACGGCCAACAAGGACGGCCTTCAACGCGTCACTGGGTCTGTACTCACGTCCGATCAGATGCACAAGCGTATCGAGTTTGCGCTTTCATTCATTGAGAATGCTTTTGGTACGTTTATTGCTACAACATTTATTTTATTATTTTTAACTCTATTTTATTTTTGCAGCAAGAACTTTCAGGTTTAACGGGATGAATGACATTGGATCTCCAACATAAGCGATGTTTATATTTGGAATTTGTGTATAGCCAAATCGCTGATGATCCTATGCTCAAATTAAGATATACTGAAGCTTCTTTGTGGCTCACAGATATCTAGCAGCAGACACGGGATCACGTGTCGCACGTCAAAATGATTAATGTGTATCGAGGAAGACAGCCAAACGAAACAAATCCTTATCCCAAATCGCTACTGTAGCGAAAAGAGCACTACATGAATTGATAATGCTTCATGCCTCATATCGGAGAATGATTATTACTGTAATTGTACTATTATGATACATAAAAGAAAAAAAGATTATTTATAAGTTCGCGACCAAATGGTATGGGAAGTTTTGGAGCTTAACCCCCCAAACCCGAGAGCCTGTATGAGACACGATTCTGCAAAAAGCTTAACGTGTCTGAGACACGTTAAGCGTTTTATACCTAACGTTTGTATTGGGTCATACAAATCTCAAGTCGATGAGTGGTAGGCATACTTCCAATCTTTCCCGCGCAGCTGTACATAGCTGTGCAGGTGTCTTGATCTTTGTATTTCAAGAAAATTAGAGGATACAGGTTTATGCTAGACAAATCGGCATAGAGGATTGCAGGTTTATTCCCGCGCCACTCATTTCTCGGCCATTCGAGAATTTCCCCCGCTGCCTCTCAAATGTCCGGATCCAGAGCTCGATGGCGCGAACTTTTGCGGGAAGGCTGGAAATCAAAGGTTCCTACGGGCCTGTCGAACGACTACACGAATCTTATGCCGGGGAAGACCAAGAAGGACGTGCGTGGTGTGGATTGTTTTCGTCGGGGAGGCCGAGTAGTTGGCGTATTTGGATCGAATTGCCTTGGGAAAGTCTATATTGCCTTTCATAGCCATAATATGGACTTCAACATTTGTGCTTGCACAGAGGAGATGAAGAAAGCAGCCACGGCGAGGCACAAGGCAAACGCAGCAGCGAACCGGTCCACTATCCAAAGCGGGCAGCCCCAAACCGGAATGTCGAATAGTCAAGGTGGTATTGATCTGATGGTGCATCTACGTGTTATGATTCTGACGCTATCGTGTCTATGATAGACGGCGGACCTCTCAACCCAAATGCAGACACGGCGGATACTGCCTGCACGAATGAGAAATCACCCAACGCTGCTGCATCAAGCAGTCAAGGTGAGAACTTCTTCTTATGGTGTATCTACATGTTACGATTCTTATTCTATCGTGTCTGTGGCAGGTGATGAAAATCTTACGCCGGGTGTAGACCCAGCCGTGGCTACGAATTTGGCCCCGGAAGTTGGTGATGAAGACGATGACGGTAAGCCCTCGAATCCATTGCTTGTACACCTGATCTACTGCTAACGCTAACACACCAATCCGTTCGTGTTGCAGCCGCACATCTCACGCGCAGTTTGAACGCTGAATTCGATGTCGCTGCTGCATCTGGCTCAGAGTACGCATGTTCTGAAGCTGACGTAAGTGAGGAAAACAGCCCCAGATGATGCGAAGAAGATCAATCGGCAGACACACAACGTGAAGAAGCACAATCGACAGCGAATGTTGCAGGAATATCGAGGATGATGTTGGGTAAGCTTATTGTGTACATACCTGTTAAGGGACACGTTATTGATTATTATCATGTATATTTATGTAGATGATCCGAACTTCATCGCGCCTGGAGATAATCCGGCAGACTTTGCAGCACTAGACTCGGAGGGTGAAAATGAGAATACGTCTGTTTATGACGACGACGAGGACTTGGGCCTCGGAGAGGCTGATTCAGCCGTGGAGGATGCTGCTGCCGATCCCGATTTACATTTTGAACCATCACTGCTAGAAGCAGTTGGCGGAGTCGGCGCGCTTGCGCGCGGTAGTGTGCACAAGAATGAGCTGACGGACATCAAGTTCAATGGATGGAGTGGACCCGATACTCAGACATCATTTCCCTACATGGAGGAGCCTTACGATGAGCGGTCTGATGCATGGCTTAATGAGGACTATCCTAATACGGGGATCATGGACCTACTGCAGAAGCTCTTTCCGCTGCCGCGACCGCTTCGGGGTCATTCTTCTTGTTTGCGCCTCCCTAGCTTTGGAAAAATATCGCTGGTGCAAGTGATGACTACTTTCTTCTAAATTTGGACCAGCGTGTGGACGTCCAGCATGCCAAGCAACAAACCCGCCACCGCAGGGACAATAACTTTGAAATGAAATCGCTGGACCAGATCAGGGATCGCTTAGTGGCTACACCTGGAATTTCTGGCAGAGCGTTTTGTATTTTTATCGGGCTACTCATCGCTAGAACAATTGCGCCAAACAAGGAAAAATTTGACCACCACTGGAAGACCACTGATGAAAGGGCAATTCCGCGCGGGTGCTTCAGCCAGTATATGAAGCGAGATCGGTTTGCCCATCTCTCTCGCAACATGCACTTCAGTAGCAACGATGCCCCTCAGGCAGCCACCGACCGCGCGTGGAAGCTGCGCCCAGTTATCACGGCATTACAAGACAGTTTCCAGCGAAGCTTCATACCGCCACCGGTCATGGCGTTTGATGAAGCGATGCTTCGGTCTAGATCGGCCTTCAACCGCATGAGGGTGTATATGAAAGACAAGCATCATAAATGGGGGACAAAGCTCTTCATGCTGTGCTGTTCTAAGACGGCTTATTGCACCCGGTAAGTATGTGGCGTGCTTTCGGGCGCGTTTTGTTGTTGCTCTAAAGTTGTTTTATCGTGTCTGCTGCACGCTAACATAATATGTATCGTGTATTATACAGCTTCGATGTTTACTGCGGTAAACGACAAATGCAAGACGACAGCACTCCACCCGATGAGAAATCCGGCCCAGCCGCAGTGGTGCGAAATCTTCAGCATGTGTTTGGACCCACTGGACCTGCCGAGTTCAGGCTGGTTGTAACAGATCGGTTTTATACATGCGTGGTGCTCGCAATGCAACTACTTACGATGTCTTTCTACATCGTTGGAACGATTATGAAGTACAAGCAAGGTCTGTGTGAGGCGATCCTGCCTCCAAAACTGAAGAATGGGCGAAGAGCGTCAACAAGCGGCCAGCTCATATTGAACGAGGGACGTACGAAGTGGCCACGTCCGTTCATGTTCCTGCGATGAAAGCAATCCGGTGGTACGACAATCAAGGAGTGCACGTTTCAGCAACTGGTGGAAGTGCGCAGCAGGACAGAATTGTGAGGCGCGACCCGATCTTGGCTACGGAAGTGGAAGTGATGGCGCCAAGAGTGGTAAAAGATTACCAAACCTTCATGGGCGGCGTCGATGTGCATGACCTGTTGCGTCTTCAAAGGTAAGTTCTCTTATCGTGTATGAACAACTTTATCATTTATGCTAATCGTGTCTGGTACATGCACTATGCAGATACTCTTTGCAGTTGGCAAGACGCTGCTGCCCGTTCGCACTGTGAGTTGTCTTTCCCTCTCCATGCATTCCCGTGGGCTCAGTTTATGATTGCTACGTCGACAGAAATGTAGGTTTTGTGCTGACTGTACATAGGAAATCGTAAAGCTAGCCTTAAATGACTTCAGGGTGCCTCACTGAAAAATGAAAAATGGAATGTGCTGATCGTGCGACGGTTGTAACTTATAACCTTCGCACAGTCAGCACAACACCTTACAGCTTGGAAGGTAGACCTCGGTCAGTGGCGGACTTTATAACGTCACCAAGCTGCTTGAAGTAATTGTCCAGTCTGATTACAGTAATTTTTTTTGATCTGTATGACATTATCAGGTGCTGTAGTCCTCAGAGCGATAAGCCACGTTTCTAAACCACTACATTAAACACGAAGAGCTACACAGCCTTCTAATTCTCACTTACCATCTTGCCTTCAGTATGTGATCGTGCCACTTTAAACTGCAACTACTTGAAGATTTTTTCTTTCTCATTACTACGCTTCGATCTCCTTTTCATTCAGCAGCTTTAAAAACGCCAGCGACTCATCTGGCATTCGATCGACGGCTTCTTGTGTCTGTTGCTATTAAGACAGGTGAATATTAGGTGGAATTTCCGTTGGGATCATTATGTATCATGCACTAGTTTATAGACCAATTTCGGCCGTGAATGTAACAAAACAAAACGACAGTGGGTGCTTGCTGCTATTGCTTGCTGGTGTGTTAGCTTCGTATAGACTATCACTTGAGTTTGTGTCAACTTCACCTTGATCCCTTTGCAATTCGACTGACAGACCTTCTTTGTAGATGGTATTGTTCTTGTCACATATAGACGAACGTCTACACAATTGCGGAATTCAGGTACATCTATAAAATTTCTGCTGCTTTTGCCACGGGGGCGAGGGAAGCGGGGGCTACAGTAGCCTCGACTGGAGCCATGGTTGCCTTCAAGATACCTAATTTCCCGCAATAGGAGACGGTATTTAGGTGTAACACAGCCGTGTTACGGATGCTTGTCACATCTCATTGTGCGCCAGACCATACTAAATAATAATATTTTCCTTCTCGTCAAAGATTTTGTGGAGAAAAAGGACATCCGTCTTACGCTGGCTCACAAATGAGCAGTTTGTATTGAATTCGCGTTTTCCGGTACCAAGTTATAAGCTAGACTAAGTGCGTATCTGTTGAACGCCGAGGCTTCTGTAGATGAAACTTACTCTTGGCCTCGATGCTACGCCTTCGCTAATCCTAGTTCGCGGTAGTGTAAACCAAAATGAACTGAAGTAACCATCCAATTTTCAGAAAATAAATTACGAATTTAGAGCAATGTGGATTTAGTGTAATGCACTAGACAGTAACGCACTCTCCAATCTCCCCCACCAGCCATGGGCAAGGCCCCAAAGCACGGGCTCGCCGCACACAAGCGGGTTATGAGTGCGCGCGAAGAAGGACGAGACTGGGAGCTTGATACCAGCTGCAACGATATCCCGCCTACCACGGCCCGCAATAGTGTCCAGCGTGGGACCGCCGACGTTAAGAAGCGAGGAGGCGCTCATGCGACGTGCACCAAGTTCACGCCGGAGATGGAGGAGGCGCTTGTCGAGTACCTGGAGAACAACTGTCAGTACACGCTCAGGTGAGTTTGGGGCCTTACTCGCCCATGTGCAACCCTATCGAGGGTAAGATGCACTTCACAATGGACGGAGCTCATTTTTCAAACTCTATAACTGTGTGCTTGTTATTGTTGCAGGTTTTTTTTAGCGTTCTTAAAGCGCGTATAAAGAACTTTCATTCTCTGAGTCACGAGGTGATGCTGGACGCGCCACATGGTCAAAAGACAGAGCTGCGGATGCAGCTTCTTGATTGGGCGGCAGAACGCTGCATTCCCTGCATCGACCTCCGTCTTGTGCATGAGATGGCCCGCCACTGCGCGCTATCAGTAGCTGCTGCCATTCGAAGCGAGCCCATGAGCTACGGTACCTAGGTGGTGGTTTGCAGTGGACTAAATCCACATTGGTCTGCACTGTTTTTTCTCTCTAAAATTCATTTTAAAAATATATATTCCTACTTACGGGGCAATCTATATTGGTTGACACTACCGCGAACTAGGATTGGCAAAGGTCGATTGCGTACCTTGGGTTACGCATCCGTGCACATCTGGGTGGCTGGCCAAGTCAGACCGGTTTCATTGGCCGGGATCATCCGAACAGAGCCCAGATGGCTTGTATAGACAGAACCGCGACAAGCACTGGAAGGGCGCCACCCACACTCCAGTTGTGGCCGCCAATTGGTGCATCCGACTTTTTTTTTCCAACGAGAAAGTCGCGCACTCGGCAGACTCGAACCCTTACTCAGAGAAAGAGCAGTTTGGTCTTACTAAAGTAGTTGAATCCGAGTTGGCCACACCTTCAATGCCTAAGGACGAGTTAGGCCTTGAAACCGCTGGAGCATTACTACCCACTACATATTTGCATACAGCTTTGCTGTTGCCAAATGAAATACATGTATGATCACCTACGGCCACTAGGATTATTATGGTAAGTCAAATGGCTGTTTGGAGGTGACCTCAGATATGTTTTTTGGGTGGTCCTTTTTGCTGAAGTAAACCGGCAAATATGACTTGAGCCTCACAACTGTGAGCCGTGATAGCTACATTATCAGCCATTTGCAACCGAGGTTGTATTTCTAGAAATCAGCAGATCTGATTGGCCACTGACGGTAGCTTGCAGCGGTATTTGCCAGCTCCATGGCCAATACGGCGCCAAAACATTTTTATACAGTATCTTCCCTCAACCTTACTTGCTATATTGAGAGGAGTTCAGCAAATTGGGTCCGATATACATGTATCGGATCTCGGAACTTGAAAAGCACAATACATCGGCAACCACTTGAATTCACCCTACCTTACGATTCGACACATAAGATCCACGAAATCACAGTAAAAAAATATAATTGCAGTAATTTACTGGAAAACCTAATAAAGTGGTTTTTTGCACATTACTTTGTGGACCAACACACAAAAAGTGGGTACCTCCACACAACATCAGAAAAGGGGTGAAAGAGACTGTCTCTAAGGGGCTGGTCACGCTGGCGGTGCTGGCACTCGGACAAGTGTTTTTAGTAGGGTAATGTTACAAATTGCCTTTGATTGGTCCAAGAAGTGCTCAGGATGTGCAAATTAAGAGAACCCGAGTACTCGACTGCCGATCTGGTTCCCGGGTTCTCTGAAAGCATCCATACAAACTCCATAGAAAGTTCGCTCACAATCTCAAGGATATATTCACCGAGTTATCACATTTGAATTAGCCTAGCACCAGACCGAGAGCCAGCACCAGCCAGCGCGACCAGCTCCTAAGGCTTGTCAGCACCAGTCGTTTAGCGTACCTCAAATTAGTGACGGTCATTCTGGCGAAGACCTCCCCTCCCACGCACATTCGAGGACGGGATACCGAAGAAGATAGAGTGGATAGAGCCGGCATTCTCCTTGACGGAGGAATATGTAAATGGGCTGCTTGATTCAAGAAAGTCAGATCGAGTGACAAAGGCCAACACGACCGCATGCACTATCTGCATCGACTCTACCAGGCACAAAATGAAGTACCAGCTGCTTAAGTGCACGTCTGAAGTATGCAAGAACGCATACTCCGAACTTAGCTGCGGGTGTCGTGGAAAGGTTCTTACCTGCTCCGTGACGCGGAGAATGGCTGTGTATGAAACGGGTAATCATTTTTCAGATGTAAGATCTCCTCGGAAAGCAGGATTAACACGGCATATTGCCAGGAGCTGACAGCCCAACAAATGAAACCGGCCCGTGTTTGGAATGCACTTCGATTCAAGTTCGTATTGGAAGGATACATACTTCCCGGTTACGTGCGGTTTAGAATTGCGTCAACTACTATTGGAAGACGCAACTGGGCTACAACAACTTGCACGACGATATTACCCAGGCAGTGCACGATATGGCCTATAATGGTAACACGGATGAATATATTTCTATCTATTTCAGGTATGGCAAGACCTCCGATGGACACCTCGCCGTTGGAGACGGTTCTGATGAAGAACCTTCCATTGTTGGGATCACTTCTAGGCAGTTGTTGGGCCGACTAGATCGGGAACCGGCAACCTTCATTTTTCACATCGACACGACATTTAAACTATCTTAGGTCGACTACCCCGTTCTAGTGATGGGCATTTCGGACCGAGCGCGCAAATTTCACCTGGTGGCATTCTGCATTCTTTCTCAGCGTCTCGGGACGGTCTACACGATGGCGTTGCTTTCGTTCCGCACGATCTACACGGAGGTGACTGGGAAGCCAATTCGGGTAAAGTTTGTGATGGGAGATGCGGAGGATGGCCAACTGAACACTTTGGAGCGGGTATTTCGACATGGTTCGGACTTGACATTCTTAATGTGCTTCTACCACGTTATGAAGAATGTGCAAGAAAGGTCGAAGTGCCCCCCAAAGCGTTTGGCGAATGCAGTTCTTTCACATGTAAACGATATGCACTTCTGCTCAACGTTTCAGGAGTTCACCCAAGTCAAAGATTTGTTCGTAGAGCAATGGAGAACCCAGGGATAACTTTCGGTTTTGCTGCATATTCTACGGGTCAGTGGCTGAATGGGCAGTATTCGAGGTGGCAGTGCTGCTATATGGGGCCTGGGTTCGCTACGACCAGCAATCCTGTGGAGCAGTTCAATCGGGTTATCAAGCGAGACTACACTTTGCGAGCGCGTTTGAAAATGGGTCTTTTGGTCAAGGTTCTGTCGGAGTGCGTGAATATGAGTAGCATCGAACGAGCGCATTCAACATGTATCCCTTACCGACACCACGACTAATTCTTCGGGCTAAGCAACTGGCTAGCTACAAGCTGCTTCAGCTTAGTGCGCAACAGGTCGCAATTCCAAATATTAGCCATGCTCGAGTCATGTCCCGACCGGCCCCTCGTTTCTATATACATGAGATATCTTTTCGATACACTCTGGCCAGGGTTGGTCTTCTTCATCAGTCTGGTCGGTGATCACTCTAGTTGTAGGCTCCTCATCTTCCTCGATGACTTCTTAACTTTCGTTTCCTTCGGATTCGCTTGATACTAGATCCACTATTGAATCCTCACTTTGATACACTTCGGCCGAAGTGACGGCTTTTTGTTTTCACCAGCAAGTAGTACAGGTTCGCCTTCAGAGTCCAGAAGCTCAAAGCCAGACGTATCTTCAGAAACTAGATCAATAGTATCAACTTCTGGCATCTTGGCTGCTCCGCCAACAGCAGAGATGGCTACATCCCGAGCGTCCTCCAAGATCTCCGCCCGTACCTCGTCCTCCGCCGTGAGGTCCACCTCTGTCTCCTGGCTTCGTTCTGCTACTGTCTTAACAACGCGAGCAGCTACAGGCCCAAGTAGCACACCCCCTTGGAGATTAGTCGGTACTCGCTAAGCTTATGCACAGCTACAGCATGGTAGGCTCTGTATAACCACTTGCTGTCTCGAATTGTACCTCGGCGCTTAGAATGGTGCGAAAGACTGCTCTTAAGAATCAGGTAGCTAGTGCGTGTTGTACGGCGCTTGTGTAAGCGCCTCTCAGCAGCGTGTAGGTGTCTATGATGGCTCGCGTGTCTTCTTCTTCGTCGAAAATCCATTGCCCATGACGGGCGCAGTGAATAGAAGAGATACTTACGTCCACAACCAGGTCGCTCAACAACCGGTCCTTCATGACGGACGTGGTCATGGCCGCCTGCTCGTCCAAATATTCCTCAAGCTTGGACACCACCTCGACCGGCATTTTAACGCACGCCTACCTCACGCCTCCCCTGGGCTGCTGTTCAATACAGCCCCTCACAACGATGCGACGGGCAGTAGTGACGGACACGGCGTTAGAGCCGCGACTCCCATCGAGTTTTGGTCGGCCAGGTATGCGTTAAGAACGCAGTTCTTATCGCTGGTGCGCTCGTAGCTCTTGGCTTCTCGCGAGATGGAAGGTGGCTTCGGCGGAGAACGAGGAGGAGACTGTGGTTGCCGAGTGCGCTGGGCCATAATGGAGGGGGTGGGCTGTGCGATGTGTGGCCTTGGAGCGGAGCAAATGCGGAATTTGATGCTGGCCGTCAATGATCCTTGGCTGGCTGGCGCGCTTTTTGCGATCGAACCACTTTGGTTGGTAACAATTTGGCGCGAAACCACTTTGATCGCAAAACCTCATTTTTTTGTTTTGATAAATCTCATACGACCGCTTTATCTGAGAAAACGACCAGTTTGCCTGGTAAAAGGTGTAGTGGCACACCCGCCTTAACCACCACTGAATTCAGTGGCTGACAGCTCGCCTGCCAGATGCCAACGCCTGTCTGCGATGGGAAGGCATAAAACAGGATGCCCTCGCACATTTTACGAAAACACACAAACTGATGTGTTTTTCAGGCCCGGTTCGGTATTCTCTATATTTTCTCCAATACATCGATCTGAACGGAGGTCTGAATTCTTAACTGAAAGCACAAAAACACAGCGATAAATATACCAGCATGTTGCAATCATTTCAGCTCGGAAGACGATGTTGCTTGTAACTCAATACACATTCAGCACAATGATGGTCATGAAACGCACTCATACGAGCATCATCGGTTCGTCCTGAGCCAGCATCAGAAACCGAGTTTACCAAAGGCGCGTTTGCCTACAGTCATCAGTGAGTTCAGCTTGCTCGACGGTAACTCTTCGTACATCTGTCACTCGCAACCTCTCTCCACGCGGTGCAGCAGTACGAAGTCGACCCAGAAAAAAAGCGCCGTGCTCGGGCTTCGCACGTCCGCTCGAGTACCACAACAGACAAACCTGTTACTCCTAGCCGGATTCGCAGTACGACGGTAGGCAAGGCATATTCGACACAAAGCTACCAAGTGACCTCGATGCAAACGACAAAAAGTAATAGGTTATACTGCCAAGTTGTGTGTCCAAACGTACGTGTTTCGTTAGAGCCTGACAATCTTCCTTCAAGATCGCGGTCATATTATATTTTTAATATAAAAACATTTTTGTTACATTTTTAAAATAAATTTATCAAAACACTGTTACCATTTGCTCTACACGTAGCTAAATACGTGGTACGACGCGGAAGTAAACAACAGCTCCAGATACGAGACAAGAAATAAGGATAGCGCACTCGATAAAGGCATGCGCAACAATGAGGGATACGATGGAGTATTTCGTTACGCTTCTGCATATAAATAAAATAAATAAATAACTTAAGTAATTAAAAGACGCCACCACAAGACTAACCTTGACACGGCTAGTGCTGTTTCTAAATGCACGTGAGAAATACGAAATCACATCGTGGCTTAACTCACGCGACTACATTCGAATTTTCTTTACGAAAGTGGCCTTCTACTAGCCATCACTACAGCGTCACTCCAGATTCTGCTAGAGGCCGACTTCTCAGCGGTAGCTGCAATCCGCAGCACCTTAACCCCCCAAGCCCGAGGCCATTTGGTGCTCACCATCTCACACATACCTACGCACGTTAAGGTTTATCCGCACGATGGGCACCCACACTGTACTCAAGATAGCTGTAAACGTGTATGTACAAAAGCCGGTCCATACCCCCAACCCCAAACTGCGATATCGTGTCTCCCCGGGGTAAACTGTCCTTTAGAGACATGGTACAGTTAGTATTGTGTGTATTGTACACAAAGACGATACAATCAAAAGTGCAGACAGTCCATCTATTTGTCGACATTTAGGAATGCAGACCAGCTGCAACTACATGAACGCGACAGTATATTCAATGCAAGTCAAAAGTTAGAGCCAGAACATGCCTAAATGGCGTCATCATTACCACGGGATCGCTTCTGATGCGGAGAGCTGTCACTTCCGGATTCACCGCCCGACTGCTCGGAGCTGTCAGCGTCGCCACCATTCTCACCGGTAGATCTCTTCGGCTTACGAGCGCGAATCTTGCGTTTGTTGCGCGTCTGAGGAATCAATGTGCCGTTTTTCCAATATTTGTACCAGATCTCGAAGCACGAAGCTGGCACACTGTTGACCGAGTGCTTCACTTTGTTGCAAAGAAACACCCGAGCAGCTAGAGCATGTTTAGAAGCCGTTTTCATCTTGCACTCGCCGCAAAAGAACGTAGTCTCGCCCCCGCGCGCCTCTCCATCTGCTTTGAGCACTGAGCAGACCTTGCAGGCACGCTGACGGCGTTTCCGAGCTTGGGTGGTGCTCCCTTTACGCCACTCGTCCGTCTGCACTGTCACGTGTCGGGCGGCTTCTCGTGCCCTGGTCGGTGTCACCTGGAGCCCTCGATGACGCAGCAGCTGCTGCCAGTCCTCAGCCTGAAGCTGGGACAGCTCAAGGTGAAGCTGCTTGAGATATTGTACGTGTGATAGCTTTCGCTCGCCATTTCGAGTCCACCGGCAGTTGAACACAATGAATGCATTGATAATAGCCAGGTCAATGAGACCCAGAAACAACGACTTGTAATACTTCCTGTTACTACGCCTAGATCGGTTGAAAATCCCGACGCTCGATCCGCCATCAAGTGGAAGGGACTAATCAACTCGACAATTAATCGATTCTTTTCATCCAATCAAGCATGTCCAGTGGTGGCAGTTGTTACACACACAAAATACAAAATACCACTTTGAAAGTTGCCAGGAGTACAGTGCACGTCAAAACTAAATATGCAGTCGAATATTGTCGAGTTCTCTCCAGGTAGAGTGAACTTCGTATCAAACTAACTGCTATGAACCGTGCAAAGCAATGGCAAAACAACCCTGAAAGTCTAGTTGGACAAGCAACAGTAGTTTTTTCTCTATCGAAAATATAACGTTAAGCGGTCGCGTCAAAACTATACGCGCCCTTTGTTGTCCTCTAGTAGTGCGTTGTAGCGCCTTTTAGCGCCATCGCTAAGTGCAAGCACTTCGACACGCTCTTGACGAGCTTCTTAATGTAGTCGGGCTAGATACGAACCCACTCCACCTTGATGCAGGCCTTTAATTCGGCTCGACTGTCCAACGGGCGTCAAATTTGTTACACCCGAGCGCCAGAAGCCCCCACCCGTTCTGGATGCTGTTGAAATCGGGGCTCTGTGCGGGCCACTCCATAATTGTAACGTTGTTATCGTTGAGAAACCCCTTCGTGAACCTGGAAGCATGTATCAAGGCGTTATCCTGTTGGAAAACGGGCTCAATATTGCCCATTTTCAGACGAAGTTTTTCCAGGAAACGGAGCAAGTTTCCTCGCAGCGTTTCCGTGTACTTAGCCGAATTCTCTCTTCTTTCTAAGAATACCCCATCAGTATTGCCGTACATAGACACACCCGCCCGAATCATGACGCTTCCACCACCGTTCACCCGCTTTGACATCAATTTCGGCGCCATTCTAGTGTCGTGCCAGTAGCAACGGAACCCATCAGGGCCGTCTAAATTGAATTTCTTTTCGTCAGTAAACACGACACTCTTCCAATACTTGCTGGAATCCGCAAATTTGTTCGCAAACTTCTTCTGACCACATTGTGATGAGCCTTCAGAGCTGGAGCAGGTTTCCTCTTCGAATACTTGGCGTAGCGAATTTTGCGCAGCACTCGGAGAATCGTAGATGCACTGGGACGGCGTGGCAGCACGTCCACGATCTTTTTGGCAGACAGGTTGCGAGTTACGGAGAGCCGAAAAAGCGGTCTGGCGTTCCGCTCGTCAATAATCGAGTGTCTGCCGACTTTCTTGGGCCGCTGAGAACGCGTAGACTTCTTTAGGAATTTCCTTGCGGCCCCCTCGGTGCGTTTAAGGCGCTTGGCGATCTCGCGGTTGCTTAGTATATCTTCCTTGAAGACTTTAATGCGCTCACACGCGGCCTCGGTCAAAAGCTTCCCGCGCGGCATCAGAATTCGGTCTGGAGACTGCTAGTGTGAACCGATAGGTGTCATTTTTCGCGCTCTTTTCATTGGTCTAAACTATTTGCTAAATACCCACTCTATCTTTCCTTATCTAAAATATTACAAAGTACGCATACATGTATAGTTTTGACGCGACCGCTTAACGTTATATTTTCGATAGAGAAAAAACTACTGCTGCTTGTCCAACTAGACTTTCAAGGTTGTTTTACTATTGCTTTGCATGGTTCATAGCAGTTAGTTTGATACGATGTTCACACTACCAGGAGAGAAATCGACAATACTTGACTGCGTATATAGTTTTGACGTGCACTGTACCACTTCTTAACAAAGAAAATAGCGGTGTTGAAGGTCGTTCACAGCAGCCAAAAACGCACTAACGGAGTATATCTTCATAGGAAACGATGATTTGGACAGCATTAAAGGCACCAGAAGCATCTAGTCTGCCGTAACTAGCTTTGCCGCCGCGAGTTGACCTCACATGTTGATAGGATTGGGATAGGGTGGTGAAAACGTAGGTATTTTGTAAGCAGGTCATTCACGAAGGGCAGCTTTACCTTAGCTCGTGTACCCATGTCAAGAGTCGATCTTTACTAAACTTCAGTCAAAATCAGACTAACACTTTGAAGGTTCCAAAAGTGCCTCAAACACGCAGGTTTTTGAAAACGCCACCTGTGGACTTGCCTGTCAATCACAGCGACTTATTTTTTCGTAACTCCCTCTCTTACGAATGAATGACGCCTTAAGTACCGAAATCTGATCGGATATAGATAAATCGGACCCGTTTTATTTAAGGGAAAATTCCAATCGGGGACTCAATTTGAAAAACATTTTCAATCGGGAACTCACGTTTTACCACACCCCTGCAAAGCCTAATTTTAGCTAGGACGTAACAACGCCTGTTCATATTCGACAAGACGCATTTGCGATCAAGATGTCTGCAGATTCAAACGACTGCGAGGCCACTACGGTGGCAAATGGCAGCGCAGAGGAGACAGATCAGCTGGAAGAATTGAAGCAACGTCAGTGGGTCACTGGAAAAGATGCTGTAGCTGACATCAAGGCTTACGAGTTGGGTCGAGGAAAAAGGTGCAACCGTGAGCAAAAGAGAGGCAGCACATTCAAGCGGATCCTGTGTTCTAGTGTAGAAAAGTGTACCTGGTTCATCAACCTATCGGTCACAAAACGCAAAAATAAAGATAATTTCTGGCATGTAACAAATGGAAATCTCACCCACATCAACTGCTCAGGGACTGCTCAACCTTCAGTGCAACAACTTGCGCAAACGTCGGTTCTTCGTTCAGCTATCATTTCTGACTCCACCATATCCGCCTCGGCAATGGCAGGTCAACTCCAGGCTGGTTTGCAGTAAAAACATGCTGTATAAAGTTAAGGAAGCAGTACTGCGCGAAGTATTTGCAGAGGACGAGAAATCGATCGAGTATACCTCACCGCGTTTTCTGATCGAAACCAAGGCACTATCGCAAAATTGGAACGAAACGAATCTGGCAACTTTTTCCCGTGCGTTGGTCGCTCTAGACCCTGCCTGGTTTAGTGGTGGCCAGGCAATTTTCGGTGTGGATGCCGCGCCACATGAAGCATCGTCTCTACAACGGCGTTCAAATTGTTCTAGTTGCTCGTGACGGCAACTTTCAAAATCGAGTAGCAGCTGTAACACTCGCTCCCTTAGAAGATCATGCAAATTATCTTTGATTTTTCCAGATCCTGGTACGTCATGGATTTCCGCTCCGAGATGTACCTGTTTTCTGTGATAGACAAGTAGGAATTATTTCCGCCTCAAGCGAGTTGAATTTGCTGACAAAGTTCTGTACACGACATTTGATAGGTAAATGTAAAATTTTCCGAATATTTACTGAGCTAAAATGCTAAAAGAGAATGTTTTTTAGGAAACATGCGAAACCGATAAAAAGGTGAAGTTGGCTGTTAGCCATGAAAGAATTGTGTGGCGCGCACAAGCGGCTACTACGTCGACGTTGTAAAATGCCGCGCTAGAAGATCTCGGTATCGTTATCGCCATTGCGGAAAAATATTTCCGTGTTGTGGCTCCTGAAAAGTGGGTATCGTACCCACATCTCGATACGTTGCCGCTGTTCGGATAGAGAGCCACCAATTTGTAGAGAGCGAACAAGCGAAGTCCCTTCGACTAAAATCGAGAAAACAATTACCCTATTACTAATTTTGCTCGTACACGAAAACCATGATGGCCGAAGCATATCTTCGATTGCGACAAGGAAAAAAGTGGTCGGATGAAGGACCTATAGTGACGCCGCAGTCGGAAGCAAAGGTCAAAGCAGAACTAAGCCAGATATCACTATATAAGGTAACTTTAAGTTCCGACGAAATCGGCTACACGTCTCGAGTTGGACATCTCGATAAACCTCGAGAAGTGCAAATATCGCCACCATCGTGTTCCTGCGTTTTCAGGAAACAAATGGTCATTCCATGTCGACATTTACTAGCCATTCTGAACTTGAAAGAGGGAGGTTTAGACAACGTTTTCGACTTGTTTTCAAGCTGCTATAGAGTCTCGCAATACTATCAAAATCAGCAACCAATACCTCTTCCAGATGACAATGAGATATTTGTTGAAGAAGGATTGACCCCAGCCCCACTTCAGAACAAAGCAGGGCGTCCGCGTAAACGACGTATCCGATCTTAGGGGGAAGGTGGAAGAATCAGAAAAGTATATGCGTGCAGCAAATGTGGGATAGCTGACGGTCACAACAAAGCATCTTGCAGGTCAAAATGAGAAAACAGTACAATTGTACTTCGGAAACAAACACACGTTTTACTATTAGTTTAATACAGCCACTAAAATAGATAAAAAGTTTTTTTCGGATTTTTAACGAATTTCTAATACAGATTGTCTGCATCCGAACGGGGTTGTAGTCTATCAAAGTCCAGATTGATGAAATACGTATCTTGATTGAGCTAATCCATTTTGTATTATGTTATCTAGTAAGTTTTTAATGACGACTCGCTCTCCTGAGGTTTGATTTTTGAGTAAACAATATGATGCAGTAGTTGTTAAGCAAACTGCTGAGTTTCATGCATCAGGAAGTCATCGCGGCGCTGTAGGTCATGGTACCGACCTAGCCACAGCCAAAAGACACTATCGCCATCACATCTGCACTGCAGCGCCAACAGCACTCGTCCAGGCGAACATACGCCTCTCGGGTCTCTCCAGCTTCTCCGACTTGGAGGATTAGTGGTCAATCATAAATAGTAAAGTTTTAGCGTATTTATTCGTTTCGTAAAAAGTGAGTCCCGATTGAAAATGTTTTTCGAATTGAGTCCCCGATTGGAATTTCCCCTTTATTTAAATCGCTCTTCAAGAAAAGATGGTAAATCGGGCGGCAAAATCGATGAAAGCCACAAATGCATGTACAACTTGGAACTTAGTGCATGTTTTGAACCATTTCTTGTGAATAGCTGGCAATCTAAACGAAGCTACACATTCATGTGCAACGACAAATACGGAAGACGAGCTGCGAAATACTTACAGCGCGCCACTGCCAGAAGTGGGAGCACTCGTCGGCGTCGTGATCACTTCCGTAGGCGCCTCCGTGGACTCACCCACCGATCCGGATGACACGGAGCCGGCAGCCGAAGTGGAGTCGGAGCAAGCGACGGATTTCTCCAGAAGCATGCTCACGTCCGCGTAGCTCAGGCCAATGCTGGTCACGGTATTGGCAGCAGGCTTCGCCTTGGGCACCCACAGGAAGTCAGGGTGGTCGCTGTCCGAATCGTAAACCCACTCACCGCCAATGATCTCACCAGCATCGTCCAGCTCCAGAAGGTAGTAGTAGTACTTGCCCGTTGTGTATCGGTTGATCTCTCCCGAGGCCACCAGGCCACCGTCCGTGTACGTCTCGAAGATCCATGAAAGACGAGACTTCACGTACACGATACTCTTGGCGGCGGCGTTCCACGGGTACTCCTCAAGGCCGTAGAAGGTCTGAGCGGCCTCCTCAAGCGACATGGCGGTCTGCTCGAACACCTTGAAACCACGCACGGGCTGGTTCCACACTTCTGCGGCGGCGTCGACGTCAGCAACAAATGTGGCGTTTAGCTTGCCCAGGATATTGGCAGACGCAATGTGGAAGTAGGCAGGGTTCAGGTCGCGGTAGGCGGCATTCGTGTGACGGCCGTACTCATCGGCAGCATCGTCACCGCCGTTGTACCGGGCACCCGTGAAAACCGTTGCCACACCTGCGCCATCGTAGACGTCCGAGATCAGCCCTTTAATGTCGATCGGCTGGAACGTCACGCCGTTGTGCGTCACCGGGCAGGTCGGCTCCGCCTCGAGAATGGCAGCCGGTGCCCAAGCGTGGCAGATCCCGAACCACGTCGGGATGCAATAGCCCGAGGTCTTGCCGGCACGAATGGCGCACTTGCTGGCGTTGTTAAGGGACTCGCATCCTTCGTCAGTCTGGCACTGTCTGCGTTTGCTCTGCGAGTCAACACCGTTGTCCTTCGACACCTTATCCATGAAGTCCTTCACGTCCAGACCGAACGCCTTGGCGTACTTCTCAGCGGGACTGGGCTGTCCCTCGCTCCAGACAACGTTGATGCTGTCCTGGTACGTCGGCCAGTACGGTCCAGCCCACGGCGACGGTGTGTGGACACCCTGGGTAGGCAGGTCCTTCAGGGTCATCTCCATCTTGGTGCCAAAGTAGGCCTCGAGCCTAGCGATATCCCTGTTCGTGTTTTCCTCCAGGCGACGCTTCTTTTCGAGCTTCTCCTGGAGCTTATCGCCGGTCGCGGTCTCCTCCCACCCAGTAGCGCAGTCCTTGGCGGTCTTCTCCACACCCGTCTTGGTCGGCGTACCAGTGCCAATCCACGGCAGCGTCGAGTCGATGTACGCGTCCTGGTCGGCGTCGGTGGCGGGGGTCTCCTCCGACATGATCACCGTGCCCACCTTTGAGAACACCGGCTCCGACGGAGCCGTCGTCAAGTTGGCCAGCAGGTCCGGGTAGGTCACCGGCACCGTCGAGATGGTCGTGATGTCCGGCAGCGTCGGGTCGACCTCCACCTCGATGGCGCAGTCCTGGTCGGAAATTTCGGTACCGGCAAGAGGAGAGTCGTTGCTGAGTTTGCCATCCGTGTCGGACACGGAGAACGCCCCGTAGTACAGCGATCCGGCAGTCGCTTGCTGAATCTGGAAGGCCACCGCAGCCACAGCGGCGGAGATGAGGTAGGAGCTGGGCGAGTAGACCATTGTTGTGAAACCTGCAACAATGAGTTTGTAATCTGCTCGATGACGAGAAAATTGAAGAGTAAGCTGCCCATTGAGGCAGTGCTCGAAGCGGAGCCTGTTGTCCGACACTGGCTCGACAACTTGTCGAGTCAGCTTGTGCATGAGACATCTGGAACGAAGGCAATAAACCTCGACAACCGAGCTGGAGTTTTGGCTGGAATATCTACACCTGTACAACATGGGATTTGCGTACACATGGCAACGAAGCAATGAAGCAATTGTACAGCATGGTATTGTCATGGAAAGCCTCCAAGCAACATCCAGGCTTCGCCTCGAGCATGCATGCCGCTGTTGTTCTCGTGACCCTATGTGCTTGAGATGCTTCGCTACCGGTACTGTAGCTGTGAAAATATGCAGCGGTAAATGTTTACAGTAGCCCGTCCTCCGACGTATCCGTTGCTGTCTTTTCATTCCCCTACATGTATTCCCCACACCGTTATCAATTGAAGCTGAAGGATGACGGTTCAACTCAGAGTTCAGAGCGGTGTGCAGCTCGTTGAACCCCCACAATAACACTACATTCGAATATCCACCGTGGGGGTATTGCTGGCATGTTGGCGGCAAAATCACTATAAAAAAAACACTATGGCACTCAGATGCGTGCTTTGCTTTTCCCGCGTGGCATGGCTGCAGCCTGCAACATCCTCCGAATCATGTGCCTGAGTGCCGCGGTTGCAGCTGGGAGAAGCTGACTCAGCAATACGAAGTCGGCCCGCAGGGTTTGCATCGACGATAACGGGTAAGCTTTGAGACAGTAGGCATCTTCGGTATGGCAGGCTGCCAGTTGCAGCAACGGTGACCGTGATGTAAAGGTGTCTACCAAAAAATTTTCCTGTTCGTTTGAAAAGATCTCGGATTAAAATCTCTGCAGAAATTAACGGAGATTAAATCTCTTCAACAAGGATAGGCAAAAAAGCAAGCAAAGAGGCAAGGAAGCGATGTGGCAAATGCCACTGGCCATGAAGATTGCAGGTGAAGGACGGCAAGATAGGAAGGCGCATACAGTTGAATCGAGGCCCCTACGCTGAATTCAGTTGCAGTGAGAGGAACCTGGCATGTGCGTGCGGTGAAGGCAAACACACTTGAGTCTTTGCCGACCGGTTCGCCCTTGCCGGGTGGTTGGATAATTGACCCGTCAGGCAACACTAAAATACGCGAGAAACGGCCTCGCCACCCTGTATCCATGTACAATGCTCCGACGCCGGCTTGCCAGTGCTTGGCAAGCACTGCTTGCGTTATGGTGCTCTCATTGAGAGAGCAGGAGCCGCACGTGTGGACATTTCGTGTGCACGCGGATCGCAATGGGACTCGTCCAGAGCTCTGGACCTCAACGCGGTCTCCTCGCTTGTCCCGTGGGTTCAAAGCGAAGTCAGCGCCATCGACACCGAAAACATCAGAGAGCCAACGGCTGGGCTACAGAGAGCTGCAAGGCATGAAGAAGACGCGTGTCGTTCGCAGGTTACTCACGGTTTCGAACTCTCTTTGCACCAATGGAGGCATATTAAAAATTAAACTTACGACGAGAGACCGTGCTGGGTGAAGTGGCGTGCGGACAGCAAAGTGACAGGAGTTCCTTGCTTCTACACTACCGGTATCCAAACTTCCTAACGAACTTCTTGCGAGCCCGCCTCGCCTTTTCGGTGCCTTTAACGTTGGCTCGCGCTCACTCTCTTTGCTGCAAATCTGGCGCTACATGGATATCCCTGTTCACAAGCTGGGGTGCTGCCAACAGCAGGATGGTCATTCCCCAATTTTCTCGTCGTCGAGAAGATTACACTGCCTTCCTCCGTTCCAGGTTGACGCGCTATCCCTTCCGGATCTCTTAGACCGACTCTCTTTGCAACATGGTCCACTCGCCCAGCACCTATCTCGTCTCCGCTGCCGTCGCCGTCGTGGCGCTGCAGATGCAGCACGCTTCTGCCGCGTCGCTGTACTACGAACCGTTCACGGTGTCAAAGACGACGGATACGATCACCAAATCGTCCCCCTTTGTTGGTGGCGAGGTCCCCGATCAGGACTGCGCCATCGAGGTGGAGGTCGACCCGACACTGCCGGACATCACCACCATCTCGACGGTGCCCGTGACTTACCCGGAGTTGCTGGCCAACTTGACTACGCCCCCGACCGAGCCGGTGCACACCAAGGTGGGCACCGTTGTGCTGTCGGAGGAGACGCCGAACAATGAAGCCGACCAGGATGCGTACGTCACCTCGGGCTCGCCGACCCAGGGCTCGACGGAGCAGAAGCCACCCGCTACTAAGACGGGCACCTCTACGGTCACGGCTGCTCCGTCCAAGACGGGTACCGGTACTCCGTCCAAGACTGGAGCTACCACGACGCCGTCGATTGTCCAGGGTGGAGTTAAGCCCAAGGACTGCGCCACCGGCTGGGAGGAGGAACTGGCCACGGCCACCCGCAAGCTGCGTGACAGCGTTGTGTCGGGCCATGCTCTCGAGGAGAAGCTCGAGAAGAAGCGTCGTCTGGAGGAAAACACGAACAAGGACATTGCCAAGCTTGAGGCCTACTTCGGCACCAAGATGGAGATGACCCTGAAGGACCTGCCTACCCAGGGTGTGTTCACGCCTGCGCCGTGGGCAGCCCCGTACTGGCCGACGTACCAGGACAGCATCAACGTTGTCTGGAGCGAGGGACAGCCCAGTCCCGCTGAGAAGTACGCCAAGGCGTTCGGTCTGGACGTGAAGGACTTCATGGACAAGGTGTCGAAGGACAACGGTGTTGACTCGCAGAGCAAACGCACCAAGTGCTCGTCGGACAACGACTGTGCATCTCGCACTGATGGCAGCAAGTGCGCTATTCGCGAAGGTAACAGCTCGGGCTACTGCATCCCCACGTGGTTCGGTATCTGCCACGCCTGGGCCCCGGCTGCAATCATTGAGGCTGAGCCGACCTGCCCGGTGACGCACAACGGCGTGACGTTCCAGCCCTTGGACATCAAGGGGCTGATCTCGAACGTCTACGATGGTGCCAAGGTCTCGACGGTGTTCACCGGTGCCCGTTACAACGGTGGCGGCGATGGCACTGACGAGTACGGCCGCCACACCAACAACGCGTACCGTGACATGAACCCGGCCTACTTTCACATCGCCGCGGCCAACCTTCTCGGCAAGCTCAAACATTCGTTTGTCGTCGACGTGACGGCCGGCACTGAGGTGTGGAACCAGCCCGTGCGTGGCTTCAAGGTGTACGAGCAGACCGCCATGTCGCTCGAGGAGGCCGCTCAGACCTTCTACGGCCTTGAGGAGTACCCGTGGAACGCCGCCGCCAAGAGCATTGTGTACGTCAAGTCTCGTCTCTCGTGGATCTTCGAGACTTACGCGGACGGTGGTCTGGTGTCCTCGGGTGAGATCGACCGCTACACTACCGGCCAGTACTACTACTACCTTCTGGAGCTGGACGACGCCGGTGAGATCGTCGGCGGTGAGTGGGTCTACAACTCGGACAGCGACCACCCTGACTTCCTCTGGTTCGCTAAGGCGAAGCCTGCTGCGGACACGGTGACCAGCATTGGCCTGAGCTACGCGGACGTGAGCATGCTTCTGGAGAAATCCGTCGCTTGCTCCGACTCTGCTTCGGCTTCGGGCTCCGCTGGCTCGTCGGCTTCGGCCTCTGCTTCGGCGTCGGCCTCGACTTCGGGCTCGGTTGGTGCTTCGACTTCCGGCTCGACGACGAGCTCCGCTTCATCCTCCACGGGTTCGGCCACGGACGTGCCTTTCACGAGCTCCACTGCTTCCAACGCGGGCAGTGCGGCTACCGAGGCCCCGGCTACCGAGGCCCCAGCTACCGAGACCCCGGCTGCTACTACTTTGAACTCTGGCGCGACTACCGCGCCGGCTTCGACCACGGCCGCGCCTGCCGCGCCTGCCGCGACTACGGCTACCCCCTCGAACAATGGCGGAAACCAGGGTAACCAGGGTGGCAACCAGGGAAACAACCACCACGATGAGAGCGAAGACCAGCAGCAGCAACAGCAGCAGTTCGAGCACAGCGACCACCCGCGCCAGTGGTACCAGTCCTTGTTTCACTGGTGGTAAACGGAGTTGATGCAGCAGTGCCTTAAGTGATGAAACGTGAGAGAGAATCACTTGTATGTGTTGGTATGACAACCGAGCTAATGCTTTACGGCTTCAGCCTCAATGTAAATCACCATTACATGGCAAAGTCCCCGTTATCAAGGTGTTATTTACCTAGATAGATAATGAGGAATAATCCAGCAGTGTTGCGCCTGCATTGAGTCAAGGACAATGAAGTCAATTTTGTTGTTGTTGCGCCTGAGGTTGCTGGGGCACCCATGCCAGCGTGCACAACAATTGCAGACGACCAAGAATGAATAATTTATTTAGACATTCGCATGGAATCTGAGCCCACCCAAGATCGTGGTGTTTCTTTTTCTAGTCGGAAGGACGAATTCACGGCATTTACTTTGTCGCCCACCACACCAATGCGTTGCGCGCTTCAGTCCTTAAATCGCCGCACGGCATTCCGCACGCCAAAGCTTTCTAAGACGCAGACTTGACCCCGACGACCATCGAAATGCAACGAGTTCGCGATCTTGATCGGGATGGGCTTGAAGGGCGGACTGAACCAGCCCGTTGAAGGCGACGGTATCCGGACCCCGGATTCCGGCGTGCGTTTAGCACCACTACATGTACAACCGACTTGCAGGTGCCGCTAAAATCCAGCCTGTGGCGCCGTCGGAAGCCGGTGGAACTGCATCAAGTGGCGCCACCCCCCGCTGGCGGACAGGAACTGCGTGCCTCTTCGAATATTTGCTCCAACAGCTTTTCTGCTCGTCACCCACACACGGCGGATTCTTGCGTGGCTGGCAGCGTCGTGAATGGCTGCTGGTTTCGCGTACCGGTAGATCTCCATTCTGGTTTCGCGTAGAAATTCTGCGGTAGAACTCCATTTTGACGATCGCAGCATTGTACCGCAACATCGTTCGATTGCGAATTTCGGCCCACTCAGCAATGAGATCGGCTCTGCAACAGAGGCTTCATGGTGCCTCCTTATTTTACATGTTGGTTGTTTACTGTGAGTCTTTCATCCACCTTACCTATCAAGGTGGACGTCATGACAATGCATGCCCGTCATCTCTTGATCCAGGATGGTCATCTTGAGGCAGGCACCGGACCGACAGACAAACTGTATCGTGTTGGCCAGCTGCGCCGGCGTGGCTGCTCAGGGAATCTCCTATACTGTACACTGTACACTGTACAGCAGCTCTACTCGGTCGCTTGTACGACGTTGTATCCCTCCTGCTCCCTTCGTGTGGGCAGCAGCGTTAACGAGCGAAGCGATCAAAATCCTCCGTCGGCAGTAATTATGGCCGTACGAACCCACTACTACGAACCGTTCGTACATACATACATGTAATCGGTGGCGCACCAAACCGCGCAACGACGAACTCGAGCGGGGTGATGGAGCCGCACCGAAACGAGCTGGCAGCCCATCGAGGAACAACAAAAAATCCACAAGCACGAAACAAAGCTTTTTTATATATGTTTAGCAAATCTTTGGGTGCTATATCTTCACTTTAATAGCAAATAATCTAGCTATCCGTATCGTTTTGAACAGGGCATCATGTATTGCTTGCTCTTTGGTTGTAACGCGGACTGGCTAGTGCAACTTCAGTTTTTACCGAGTCAGTCAGCCACGTTGCGCTTGGCGTCCGATGCCGATAGCATCATCGATCAGCGATAGCACAGGCGGCAATCCCTGCGATCCTAATAATTTGCACGTACACGGCCGGCCATGGAAACTCACCGCTGTACTATTCCACCTCGAACACAGCGCCCCCTGCCCGAAGCTGCTTCTCGTGGTTGGAGCTGTTGAATCGATTCAGACAGCAAAGGCGAGCCACACAGCTGGGTCCTCTCGTCCTTCCTCTGGCGTTCAGTGCATATCCCGCCACCAGCTGGTGGGGGGCGTCCAACAGTTCTACCGCAAGATGTCACGCTCGACTCCGACTGCCGAGACGGCCGGTCTCACGTGCCGGGTCAGACCACTGCAATGCACTGCTCGGCACCTGCTGGCTCGTAGAGGACGTGGTCATTCCCCAATTTTCTCGCTGTCGAGAAAATTACTCGGCCATTCTTCCTTCCTTGCAGGTCGACGCAGTCAGCAGCTTCAGCTCCTCTTTGGATTGACGCCAGCAACATGGTGTACACGCCGCGCCGCTACCTCATCCCGGCGGCCGTGGCCCTCGTGGCCGTGCAGATGCAACAGGTATCGAGCACGTCGCTATTCTACGACCCCGTGACGTCGGCCAACACCACGGACGAGATCAGCAGCAAGTTCCCGGCTCGCGGCGGACAAGTCGCCGACCAGGACTGCGCCATCACCGTGGAGGTTGACCCCACCCTGCCCGACATCGCCACCATCTCGACTGTCACTGTGACCTACACGGAGCTGCTGGCCAACACGACCACGGCTCCAACGGAGGCTGTGTCCACCTTAGTTGGCAAGGCGGTTCTGTGCGAGTCCATCCCGGCCACGGGCGCTAACCAGGATGCGTACACGACGACCACCACCACTTCCACGACCACCACCACTTCCACGTCCACCACTTCGTCCCCGGCGGGCACGACGACTCACACCAAAACAGGCACGACCGTTTCTCAGACGTCCACTTCGACGTCCACCTCTACGTTTACCAAGACGGGCGTCATCACCGCAACCTCCACGTCCAGCAGCGTCGCTGGTACTTCAGCGGAGGAGACTACCTCGACTTCCTCGCCGTCGACTAAGACTGGTGTCACGACGGCTCCTTCCGCGTCGTCAAGCAGCGCGACTGAAGAGACTGCCTCGACCGCCTTACCAACTAAGACGGGTGTTACGACGGCCTCGACCACCTCGACCAGCGTTGCTGGGTCATCCGATGTCGAGACCACCGCTACGGTCTCACCGTCCAAGACTGGCGTGACGACCTCGACTACAGCTCCAAGCGTGGATGACGCCTCAAAGGAGGAGCCCAACTGCGCCACGGGCTGGGAGGAAGAAAGCAGCCGCAAGCTGCGCCACTCGCCTATGTCCGGGCGCGGGCTTCAGGAGAAGATCGAGAAGAAACGTCAGCTTGAAGCCAACACCAACAAGGACATCGCCAAGCTGGAGGCCTACTTCGGCACGTCTATGGAGATGACTCTCGCTAACTTGCCCACTGTGGGTGTCAACACTCCGTCGCCGTGGCCTGGTCCATACTGGCCCACGTACCAGGACGGTATCAACGTTATCTGGAGCGCCGGTGAACCGAGTCCCGCCGAGAAGTACGCCACAGCCTTCGGCCTAGACGTTGACGACTTCATGGACAAGGTGTCGGCCGACAACGGTATCGACTCGATGAGTAGCCACACGGTCTGCTCGTCGGACAGCGACTGCTCGTCTCTCACGGACGGCAGCTCGTGCGCCATCCGTGCCGGCAAGAGCTCGGGCTACTGCATCCCTACCTGGTACGGCATCTGCCACGCTTGGGCACCCGCTGCCATGCTGGAGGAAGAGCCGAAGTGCGCGGTGACGTACAACGGCGTGACGTTCCAGCCCATGGACTTAAAGGCGCTCATCTCGGACGTCTACGACGGCGCCTCCGTCTCGACGGTATTCACGGGCACCCGTTTCAATGGCGGTACGGACTCGACGGATGAGTACGGCCGGCACTCGAGCGACGCGTACCGTGACCTGAATCCTGCGTACTTCCACATTGCCGCGTCTAACCTGCTAGGCAAACTGAACGCCACCTTCGTCGCTGACGTCACGGCTGGCTCCGAGGTCTGGAACCAGCCTGTGCGTGGTTTCAAGGTGTACGAGCAGACGGGGATGACTCTGGAGGAGGCTGCTAGCACCTTCTACGGGCTCGAAGAGTACCCGTGGAACGCTGCTGCCAAGAGCATTGTGTACGTCAAGACGCGTCTTTCGTGGATCTTCGAGACGTACACGGACGGTGGACTGGTGTCCTCAGGCAAGGTGGACTCGTACACGACGGGTGCCTACTACACGTATCTGCTTGAGATGGACGACGATGGAACCATCATCGGTGGTGAGTGGGTCTACGACTCGGACGACGACCACCCCGATTTCATTTGGTTCCCTAAGGCCACACCCGCTGCGGACACGGTGACCAGTATCGGTCTGAGCTACGCGGATGTGAGCATGCTTCTGGCGAAGTCGGTGGATTGCGAGGGCTCATCTTCGGGCTCGGTGGACGCCGGCGCGTCAGCCTCTGCTTCTGCTTCGGAGACCGCATCGGCCTCGGCTCCGTTCTCGACCTCCGGTTCAACTGCGTCCTCGAGCCTCCCTGGTTCAGCCTCGACGGGTTCGGCTCCGTTCACCAGTTCGGGTACGTCGACCACGGGCAGTGAGAACGCTGCTACAGTCGCCCCTGTGACGGAGCCTCCCGTCGCTACGGAGCTACGGAGACTAACACTGACACGACTACGGCGCCAGTCTTGACCACGTCTACCCCCGCCACCACGACGGCCGCTCCTTCGAGTGACCAGGGCAGCAACCAGTACTGGAGCGGCCACTGGGGCAACGATGACAACGACGACAGCCAGCAGAGCCACAGCTGGCTATCGTGGCTTCACTGGTGGTAGGTAAGCTAAGCTAAGTGTGAGCTTTGTGCAGTTGAGTTTTGTGTATGCCAGAAGATGGATCAAGTGAGAGAGAATCACTAGGGACGAAAGACTTAAGTGTCAATCAAAACCCAGAACGACCTGGCATTTATTTGTTCACTACGTACTAGTAGTTCCTTGTACCGTCGACGGCGTCCACTTTGAGGACGCCACTAGAGCAGCCTCCTCGTCAATAGCTTGCTCTTGGTCTGAATCGTTTGACGTTGTGCTCGTAGTGCTGAGCTTCCGTCGCTGGGTAAGCATCGACAGCCGTCTATTGCTCTCGAGTTGCTGGTGCAGCTCTGCCCAGGCCAATTTAGCGTGAGGCGCTTCACTGTCTTGTTGTTGCTTTGAGTCTCGCGGTTGTCTTTGAAACTTGCTCTGAAATCCCAGAAGAATCTCGTGTCGACGAACATTGCGCTGGAAAAGTGCTTCAAGCTGATCGCCATCCAAACTTTCATCCAGATCGTCGTCACTGTCGGTGGTGCCCATGGATTCAAGACGCCACTTACTAGAGACTCTGGAAGGTGAAGAAGACGAGGACAACGCTGGAGGCAATTGCGAGTATCGATGGCTGCTCGCTGCAGTTCTGAGACTACGAGATGAGGTCAACTGCTCGTGTGATGGAGACGATCTGATACCTGCCACGACAAAGTCATGGGCGTCGTCATCGCTATCGGTATCAGCATCTTCTCTACTGGGAGACACCGACCTTGTTCCAACTACAGACTGCTTGAAGATAGATTGTCTCGTTGATGAGAATTGGACACGCTTTTGAATACTCCTTCGGGGAAGAGACGCCTCCACTTTGATCGATTCGCTCTGTTCGTCCAGCGATGCTCCGTCCTGTTTGTCGGTAGAGTTCTCCTCATCTGGATGACCTCTAGCTTCAGCATCAAAGTACACGAACCTGCTCTCACCTCGTAGCGACATCAGGCTTTCGTTAAGTGGCGCTTTATCTCGCAAAGCCTGCTGCCTTTTGATGGGCAAATCTCGTTTTTCGGAAGCCTCTGGACACTCAACTTTGCTAAGAATTCGAACTGGTAGCTCAAGGGAGTTCTTCGTTCCTAGATAGCGGCGAGGTGAGTGCGTAGGTGATCGTTCGTGTTGTTGTTCGCGTTTTATCGACTCCAATTCTTGTCGGTGAAGCTGTTCACGATAGGCAAGCTCTCCACGTAGTTCGTTGCGGAGTTTCTCGAGATCCAGCAGCGTGGGGATATTTCCACTTTCCACTCGCATAGGTGAACGCTGTTGCTGTTGCTGCTGGATGTGCGCTTGAGCTTGGCGCAGCTGGTCTACGAGTTGTTTCTGCCTCCTCAACTCCTCCCGCATATCGTCGTACTGACGACGTAGCTCCGTTGGGTCCACTGACTGGCCTACAACATTATTCTCTTGCTGAAAGGTCTGGCCATAGCCTTGCGTGGCCCCGCGGATTGGCGACGCGTTCTGGTTTGAGTATCCGAAGTGATTGTTTGGAGGCATTGGGTCTCGTTGTGGTGGGTCTTCGAACAGATGAGCACGGGAATTGGCGAAGGGATTCTTCGATCTGTCGGACAGTGGTACGTTTGGAAAACGTTCAAGTTGCTGTAGTTGTGGTGGTTGAAAGTTCTGTTGTTGACATGGTTGAGGATGTTGAAGTTGAGGTTGATTGAGTTGAGCATGCAGTTTCTGTTGGTGTTGGCGTTTGGCTTGTTGGTTTGCTGCAGCGACCGCGGCTGCCGCTTGGTCAGCTTTCTGCTGCTCTAGTTCTGCCTTCCGACACTTTTCTTCTTGAAGTCGCTCTTGTTCAGCTCGTTGTCGACGTTGATCTTCTTCAAATCGTTCCATCTCTCGTCGATCTTCCTCTTCCTGACGTCGCTTAGCCTCGAGCTTTTGCTGCCGCTTTTCCTCAATTTGTCGCTCCAGCGCCTGTTGCATCTCGTGTTGTTGCTGCTG
The DNA here is from genome assembly GCA_016880985.1 of Phytophthora idaei. Classification (NCBI taxonomy): domain Eukaryota; phylum Oomycota; class Peronosporomycetes; order Peronosporales; family Peronosporaceae; genus Phytophthora; species Phytophthora idaei. Next base: position 30,386 of record QOKR01000397.1, read on the forward strand.
TTTTCGACGTATCCTCTCCGCTTCCTCCAAGTCTCCATGACCGCCATCATGGATATCTGTTCGCTGACGGCGTCCAGCATTATGAGCATTTGGTGGATCGTCCTGGGGATGTCCTGGCTGGAAGATCGGTCGCTGTGGAGAACCGTAGCCTGCATAGACTGCCGGTGGTGGCGGTGCAGCTTGCTCGGGAATACCTTGTTCTGCCCAGTATTGACTGCTTGCCATGGAATTCTGCTGAGGATTCTGCACACCCCAACCAGTGTGCACGTTTGACCCTGCAAAAGGAGGCGGCCCAACGGCACCAGTCACTGGAATTGGTTGTTGTTGCTGCCAGCTTTGCTGTGGCATTGGATGCTGCTGGTGCACGTTACCGGTACCTGGAAATCCAAATCCACTCTGAAAAGCTTGGTTACTCACAGAAGGTTGATGCTGCACAGGAGGGACATTGTGTGTTGGTGGGAAATTATTAGCTGGAGAATAGTCAATAGATTCCGGGCCACCAGGTAAGCGATGATGGAGCTGCGGTTGACCACGCGCGAAGCTCTTTCGTGTGTTTTGAGGGTTGTTGTGTCCCAATCCGTCCAAGATCCCACGCTCAGCTGGCTTGAACGCTTCTTGACGGAAATTCTGATTAGGCGGATTGGGAAATGCCCCGCTGTGTCTCCGATGTGGTTGATCCATTTCACGCTCGTGGCGTCTTTGCTGCTCACGTTGCGCTACCTGTTGAGCCAGAGCCTGGGAATACTCCTGTTGCCGGCGTCGCTGCTCATCACGTGCATGAGATAGCGCCCCATATTGCTGCGAGGCCGTGGCATACGGGTAGTTGGTCTGGTACTGCATGAATAGTTCTTGGTTGTCGACCGACGGACCCTCGGTCAAGATGTCTGTGTTGTTATGTACTTCGCCTGCACTATTCTTAGGTGCTATCCGCCCTTCATCCCATGGAGAATTGCCACTATGAATATCACACAACAAGAGTGCAAACGTTTAATGCTGCACTTTCGCTCCGTGTACGTTGAATGTTACTAGCCAGATTATAACTGCCATTGCCACTCAAATTGAGTAGCTTGACTTGGCAATCTCAGATGTGGGGAAACATGTTTGAAGCTATTACTGGCACGTTAGCAAAGCTCAGGTGGCAGAAGCTCGGAGCGATATCTTGCGTTAGAGATGCTATTCCTCTCTCTTAGACTGCCACCTTAAGAACATCAGACGCTGAGCACCCTGGTGTACTAACTACACAGGAAAAATACATTCGCAGAGATCCAGAGCCATTCCGAAGAATCTGCCATCAGGTTGAGGCCGCTCAATTCTTTCCGATTTGATAACGTTGTGCTGTTCGAACTTACTGACAGCAAGATGCCTAGAAGTCTGTTGTTTAATGAGTTAGAGTGCTGCTCGCTGAATCGTTTTGGCCGCTCTATCTTCATCATGAAGATCATGGTGAGGCGGGCAACTCGATGCACGATCTTGAGATGGTGGATGCGATGGAATCGGTACAGTATCTATCTAACACCGTCCGAAGCAAGAGAAGTCATTTCCGCTTTAGCACTCGACACAACACTCACGCGGGCTCAACCATCAGAGATGCGTAAGCAGTTAGTGGTAAGACTGGCAATAGTCTCAAGTGTGTGCTGCGGTGTGGCTTCTGCCGAGCCAAGTGGCATTTTGGACAAGGTGAAAGGTTTGTTCTATCAAGATGCCAGCTCGGAGTCTTCAAGTAGTGCAGTGGATGACAGCGCCTGCGTCTACCACTGGGCTTCACAAAGCTGTAAACCCGAGGCATCATGTTCCATTCAATACCATTTCGGCGACGTCACGCCATCGGATGCATGCCGCGTAAGCTCTACCAGCGACTCGACCAGAATTCCACAGCAGTTCCACTTGGCTTTTGCTGGTAACGAGGCTGGAACGGGCATGGCAATTTCATGGACAACGTTTGCTCTTGAAGAGGACCCGGCAGTGTGGATCGGTGCGACTGAGGACAAACTTACCCAAGTGAAGGATGCAACTATTGAAACCAAGTCGTACTACAAGGACGACCACTACGAACTCTACAGCTATCACGCAGTGGTGGAAGGTCTGAAACCCAATAAAGAGTACTTTTACAAGGTCGGCAGCGCTTCGAAAACCAAATTTCAGAGTGCTGTGAGCTCGTTCACAACAGCTCGCAAAAGTGGCGACAAAAGTCCATTCACGATCGCCGTGTACGGTGACATGGGGGCCGATGCCAACGCCGTTGAGACCAACAAGTACGTGAACACGCTGGTGGATAAAGTGGACTTCGTCTACCACCTCGGTGATGTTTCTTATGCAGACGACGCCTTCCTTTCAGCTAAAACCGCTTTTGGCTTCTTCTACGAGCAAGTGTACAACAAGTTCATGAACTCCATGACCAACATCATGCGGCGGATGGCGTACATGGTACTGGTGGGCAATCACGAAGCGGAGTGCCATTCTCCGGCCTGCCTTCTCTCAGACAACAAGCTGAACCAGCTCGGCAATTACTCGGCATTCAACGCGCGCTTCAGAATGCCATCACCAGAGAGCGGAGGTGTGCTGAATATGTGGTATTCCTACGAGTACGCGTCGGTTCATTTCACTACAATCTCGTCCGAGACGGACTATGCCAATGCACCGAGCAACGCGTACCACACACACCGAGTTAACGGCCATTTCGGCGATCAATTAGCGTGGCTTGAGGCTGATCTCAAGGCTGCGGACGCTAATCGCGACCAAGTCCCGTGGCTTGTTGTCGGAATGCACCGACCGATGTACACTCCGTTCATGCGACGCAGACGACGAGCCTAACAACGACTTTGAGGCACTGAACGTGCAAAAAGCTTTCGAGAAACTGTTCATCAAGTACAAGGTGGATCTTGTCCTGCAGGGTCATGTCCACGCATATGAGCGTCAATACCCAACGGCGAAAGGTAGCGCTATCATGGACGGCGTCTCTAAAGACGATGCGACTTACACGAATCCAAAGGCGCCAGTGTACGTGATTTCTGGTTCTGCGGGAGGGCCCGAAGGTTTGACTAAGTACAAAACCCCGCAGTCGCCGAAATGGCATGTCTTGATGGACAACAAACACTACGCCATGACCATGATGTCAGTCACGCCGACGAATATCACCCTTACAACGGTTGAGAGTGCCACCGGAGCCGTGTGCGATAAGTTTTCTATCATTAAAGAGCACGGGGATGCTTCTCAAAAGGAATGAAAACCCCGTACATGTAAGGCAACAATCGTGCTTATCGTGAATACAGGCTTCCTGTAGCAATAAAGCAATGCCTTGAAACGACGTAAGTACTTTGAAGTGCCCAAGCCGCGTACATGTATTATTAATGCCCGCGCTAGCTTGAATCAAGCTGCAACAAGCACTAGAACTTTTCTAAAATAAGGATGAATATACGTGCTGAACAATATTAATACATGTATTAATACAGTACCGGTACAAAATGTACCAGAATGAAGTATACTTCAAACGCTAAACGCATCAACACATTGCTATTGCTGCTGGTGCCTTTATTATTTATAGGTATATCCGATAATACAGACAATCCTCTCGACCGTGATATCCCAAATAGTGACACACTCTAGACAGGGATAGAGGGTGGGCTCTCAATGATCTAAGTACCCATTTACAAATGCCAGTCAAATATCCCTCTATCCTCTCGTTAGTGGTTAGTAATATGAAAATCTGTATTTTCGCTAAGCAAAGGTAGTTAAATATGGAAATGAACCGTATTCAGAAGACGGCCAATGAAGTCCAGCGTTGACTTTTGCTACTTTCGGCCCTGCTTGCGTCCTAACCCCTCTCAAAATTCTCGCTGCGTTGATCGAAGCCCAATATCCTCTCTGAAAGAGATTCCCATCACATCGGCGCTGACGACTAGCTGCGCCATTAACATCAGGCGCAGCTTTTCCGCAGATATATTTTCAGGCGTTTGCGTGGGCCAGCTGTATCTTCGTCGTCCTCCCCGGTTCTGTCCCGCTTCTAGTCTCGTTTTTAGAGTTGGTGTCAATGCGACAGAAGTCCTCGTCCGTGGGGTCCTCCATAAGGACGTTCTCCTCCGAGGGATTCAGCAGCTCGTATACTGATATAGTGTTGGACGCATGAAGGCGTGACAGCATCGCCGTGAGCTCCTCCGTAATGTTACCGCCCTCATCAGGCTCCGCATACTCGCACGTGTACCAGGAATTATAGTGTCTTCTTTCAGCAGTTAGCGACTCCTGTGGCCGCGATCAGATTGTACCATTGGATTGGTACACTCTGGATTGTGATAACTCCAGTTTGTAATAATGTGGTGGTTCCCAAATCTATCACGACCGAGAGGATTGTCTGTACATGTCGAATCGTCACAAGGGAACGATGCGAGCAAAACGGAGCTCGGCGAGATTACGACCCAGAATATGTCGATAATCAGGCACCAGCAAACTAGGGGTGAGACTAAGGAGGGCCATTTTCTCAGAAATGATTTCTGGAGAGGGCCATTCAACGAAAAAGGGTAGAGTGCACATATTTTGCACACGATTATATCCTTTGTTACAGCTATAGCAAATCCCCCGATACTTACAGAAATCAACGTAAATTACGCGTGTGTCCGTTGCAGATATCCGTGTCTGTAGCAGATAATCTGTAAAGAACTCGGTTTATTTACGTCAATGAATCGTACTGGATTATTAATATACAATTTCGCTATAGATCTCTCTCGTTGGGCAAGACTAGAAGACGCAAGGCACCGCGAACGTCTTAGCAACAAGGCATTTGCTGCGAACCGCAACCTTCTCATTTTAAAAATATCCTGCTTGAGCAACCCAGCAACGAGCAACCTCTAGCGGCCAAAAAGAAACACATATTATCCAAGCCTACCTCATTGAATAATCTCAAGACGCATTAGAACGTCGCGACACGACTTATTCCGAAGCCCCAATGGATCTCTCCGCATTGCTCAATGCTGCCTCCCCCACTGTCGATGACGGCATTCCTTTGTCTCCTTCAGCCCGTGATATCCGTGAATCACACTTTGGTGTTCCGATCGAGCGTACACTGTTGCCGACTTGGGCCTACCCACGGCTTGTGTCCAGGTGCTTCTCAATGAAGCCAAAGCCCGAGTCTATTCGTCAGTCTTTAATAAGGTTGGAGATGCGAATGACGACATGTTTCGCGAGCAGTCTCGAGTGCTGAAGCTGTCGACAGCCGTGACTGATTTGAAGAAAGCAATCAAGTCACTTACCAAATGCCTAGACGCATCGTGGATGCCTACAGTATTATCTTTCATGCGCTCCCTCCCTAACGGGGAACAACAAGAGGCCTATCAGGATTATCCTGAACACATAATTGCTAGCGCGAAAACCAAGCAGCCAACCAAGGTTCCGGCGAGCATGACATATGCTCTGGAGGCCGAAACTCAACTGCGTGTTTTTGACGACAGTTTTACGGTTATGGAGAAATCAAAGAGCGCATTATCGACGTACCTGTTGGGCACTGCGTCATATTTCGTGGCGATTTGATACACAGCGGAGTGTCTTACCGCGTTTTAAACCATCGCATTCACTGTTACCGTTCATTTAAGGGGCTCAAGGGGGAACCCGATGTGGTTAATAGCGTCCTCCCGCCACATTTGGAGTATCAGCATTGTGGTATCAAGATGCTCGAAAACAATTTGATCAGGCAGCATCGTCGCTACTGTTCCGAAAACCCCAAGGCGGAGGAAAACAAGATCACGCGTCGTCGCTCTGACAACAAGATTGAAATTACGTTTGCAATGTTTGCGGCAAGACTTGCCCTATCAAAGGTTCGTATCGATCACATCGTGTTCAGAGGCCACAAGAGGAAGCGTACGACGAATTAGGAGCGAGTGAACTCTAAAAACAATACAGGTTTGGGCGCCTTGTTGAAAAATAAAATATGTTTTCATTATGTAACCGAATCATTTGTGAGAACTTAAACTAATGCTGACTTGAATAGCCCCAATAGCGTGCTGGCATGAATGGGTAATGAAATCTGCTACTGATCGAACTTTCAGCAGTTGGCAAACTTTGTAGGGATGTTGTACTGGGTAACGTTGTGACGTCTGGATCTGAGGCGCTGCTTTCTTCTTGGCTCGCCCGGGGTGGTGTTGAAGGGTGATTTAAATCCACCCGCTCATGCAAACTAGGTTCGCGGCGGCTGGTGTATGGTAGAGATCTACGTCGTTTGGTTGCTCGACGCGAAAGCCTCTGCACGTGTTCGTCGTGTGGGGGCTCTAGAATACGGGGAGGGAGTGCGCGGGCTTGTTCACGGCCAATCCACCAATGAAGATCCAAATCTTGGGGTCTCAACAACCGCTGGCCATTCGATTCGACTAATAGTATAAGTTCGTGCACGCATTGTAATGTGGTTACACACAAGTGGCTACACGTATCCACTTGGTTACATGGAGGGTTCTCGAATATTAGTGTAAGACACACGAATGGTTACACTTTGCAGACAACTGGTCTGTATGCACTTAGGCTTCCTATTGGTAGATAAGCATTTCTTTCTACCAATTAGATTAGCAGGATTCTGACAGCCATCGGATGGCAGAATACCTTTCATATAGGATATCAATTTTGGGAGGAAACCCAGTCCAGACATAAATCATAAATAACAGTTCTCATTTTAACCCCAAAACGGCTTTTAGTTGTTCATATTTTAGTAAATCTGTAGTTTCGGACGAAAGTATAGTTAATCTAAGTTTAAACAAACTACGCTTCCTCGTACACGTGCGCTAACGTGTAAGTCGAAGTAGTGGGCATAACGTTGGCCCATTGCACGCATGGGCGTCCCTGTACAGTCCTGAATACTCCTGTACGTTCGTCACGATCGAGTCGCCTTACAACTATTGCGCGCGCTTCTTCCAACAGTGCGTGCGTTTGCGTAACAGCCCATACGGAGATCACTCTGGACACGGCAGCGAAAACATTGCCTTGGAGTAAATAGGGAACACGCACTGCGTTTCGCTGTGCCAGAAGTCGAGTTGATGAAGCTGCCGAATTCCACCATGGAAGCAGAGATAGATAGATAGATAGTGTACATGTCACCGCGACACCCCCGCAACCAACGCTTACACTTGGCATGGGCTCCTTCCACAAATGAGGTGTCGCGGATTCCGAAATGTCTGTAGCGATCCTGTCTGTGCTTCGACCATACCCTGTAGTGACACCGCGGGAGCATATTCAGTCGCCGCGGCAGCCCGTTGTCGGTGACCTGGGTGAACCCTACTGTCTTCATAGGGAGGGAGATTGTGTATGCGACTTCCATTGCGTGTGTGTACAATCATCCATGGTCCCACCGTATCCTCTTTGCAGACTGCTCTCACGACAATTTTCATAGCACATCCTATACGCATCAATCCTCGCAACGGTCGTTGCCTCTCTTCATCAGTAAGATGCTGCGTGCATTTAGGCTTGCCAGCCCGGTCACAATCGAAGCCTCGTTTCCATACTCGTTTTAGACTCATGCCATTGTAAAACGCTTAGCGTTTGGTTTCGTTGAACCCGTGGTCTTTTGTCCAGTTATGCAAGGCTGCAATAGCTGCTGCTTCAGACGGGTACGTTTCCTCAGGTGGTGGCAGAATTATCACTGTTTGGTTTCTTGGCAAAACTGCTGGAGTTTCAACCGGAGGGGATAACTCCAGCGTCTCGGTGATTACCCCTGCTATATCGTCCTCGTCGTCGACTTCTGAGTCTCCACGCGGAAGGCAGCGGAGAAGTGCATCCATGTTCATGCACGACGAAGAGCCGAGAGAAGTCGGTACCGATGCGGGATCAATGGAGACAGCCAAGTATCCGATTGACAAATGACGGGTAGCGTTGAAAAGAGGAGACACAGACGGATTTGTGGGAGTTGTTTAGGGAGTATTTGCCGTACGTGATAGCGTCTTATAACGGTTTTATTGTGCTTCCGCGAATTAGTGCTCTTGCCAGTTTAGTAGCCTCTTTTGACTTCATCAAAGTATGCTTCGGTACACGAGAAACGATGTTATGGGTGGCACGCTCTGTCGCCAGTACCGTGAAATAGTTCGATATAATAGGTTAAAAAGGCAGGCTACTAAATTAACCAAAGCTGCATTTTGCCTTAATGACAATTGTCGCTTTCTTGGCTTTCATTGTACATGTAAGCCAAAGCATCTTAGATAGAATTCCAAGATGAGAGTACCCCTGACGATAGCAAATCCAGAAGTCTTCGGGCCTGGAAGGCTGATGCATTTGGTGCAGACTAAACCACACACAGCAACCAAACAACTAAACTCGGCGAAAACCAGAGGCGGAACTTTGTCCTACTGCGCCATTCCCGCGACAATTGTATTTAGACCTGACAAAAGCAGCTTTTACTTACAGTAGAGTGTTGATGCTACCGAGAATAGTGACCTCCGTGGAAATTTTGTAACATTAGTCCAGAAGGTCTACAACACATTCTTCGCAGATTTGGGAGCTCTGGAGTCCCGTTAGTTTGGAATTTATTTAGCTGGCGTAAACTATTTCTTGCGACCAACTCCACTCTCGATTTGCGATCGAGCTCTATTGCAAGTTCTTCCACAGGAGTGGGTAGAAGGTGAGTACGAGGAGACGTACAACAAGGTTGGCTCGCGTCCTCCTATTGCAGCACAAGATTTCGATATTCTAGATTTGCTTAATCAGAGGCTGTCTAACCAGTTAGGTGGCGGAAAATGAATTTGGGACCAGCCATTATCACCATGCTGCCTACTTCAAGATATTCAGATGTCCTAGTTAAAGTCCAACTAGGATCTAGGCGCAACACCCTAGTTTGTTGATGCCTGCCGATACATGAGACGCCGTCAAACGAAAAGATGCTTACGAACCTAAGTACGAATCGCGATTTAGGCACATTAACGGAACAAAGGGCGTCTCCTCTTTCGATTGATGCCTTCAAACCTTCGAAATGTTCAAAATCCGCGGAGCAGTGGTCTTGTGAAAAAGTTGTCCCCCTGAAAATTCATTTAAAAAATGGTTTTGGAGCTATTAGTCCAATTTGCATCGCTGAATCGATTGCGCCTCTTCCTAACCTCTAATTCGGTGTCCTTCTGTTTCAAAACGCAGTCTTTATGACAAGTAATCTTGGAAGGAGGGGTATATTTTGATATAATTTGGGTCCGTTGTACCTATTTCATTGAATTTTGGGTCATGAACGTAAGCATCATTTCGATTTACTGCCAAGATTCTTATTGAGTTCTTGCCTATTTAACTTTCTTGGCACGCTTCGGCGCTCGCTTCCCACGCTTAGGCTGAGCAGGACTGTCAACTGACACATTCATCTGCGTGCCATTTTCAGTTGATTCTCCCTCTGTGTGTTCTGTGGGGGTAGCTTTGGCTCCAGAAGTATCAGCGGCGGCTTTTTCCTTCTTGGCACTAGCCTTTCGGTGGGCTTGCTTGACTTCATTGCGAGACGTTCTTCCTCTTCGGTAGGTGCATCGTAAATTGGATCGGATCTGTACTCTGCTGGTACATACGGCCTGATTTTGCTGTGCATCTGCAATTTCTTCTCGAAATTAGGCTGTAATGGTTCGAGGTGAGCTTCAAGAAGGTTGCGCACCTTCGATGCATCGGTGCATATCCCGTCAAACGTCCGTCGTAGATCTTGGTTCATTATATCCTCGTTCGGTCCTGCGCGGCAACTTACGACCCCTGGGTTTGCTTTCTTCATTTGGAAGAGCTGGTAGCGTTGCACGTTCAGGAGATCTTTGTAGGTCTCTTTAACAATGTTCCGAAAGACTTTCATCACCGGGTTGTCCTTAGGAATGTGTACAAGAGCCGAGCTCACCGAAGATTCCTTAATCACTTCAAGAAGCTGATCTGTAGTCCACACATCTTCCTTGGCAAATCTCTTTCTTATGTGGCCAAATCCGCGGTCAACCGTATTTTTGGTGTGCCCTTTGACGAAAAATTTGAGGTCGACAGTCTTCAGCTTGCCCGTTTGAGCTAGTGCGAGCAGCATCTTGATGACAAAATTGTTTTGTTTTGCCCTCCACAATTGTCAGCATATATAGTGAGCTTGCTATGTCCGTTGGGTATCACAATTTGATGTACAACATGATATATCATACTGTTCATCTCGTTGGTGCCCTTCCCAGCGACGGACTCGTCGTGCACGTAGCTGTACTGGATTCCAGTGTTGGCGTAGTAAATGCCAAAAACTGACATGTTCACCAGCGATAGAAAGTACCATTGCGAAGGTGTTGAGGTGACACCTGGCAACGTAAGATTTTGACTAAAGTCCATCACGATCACGGCATGGTCTTTTGATACTGATTACAAGTCTTGTTGATACTCCAGCCTACACAAAATGTACGCAACAAAAAAATTGATCTTAGTATCCCTAGTCAAACAAAATGATTCTTGCATCCATACCTCATCAGTTTAGCAGCGGTAGTGTGGACGCCAAGCTCTTCCGTGAGCTCTGCTGTGACACCAGACTTCATTCGTGCGTACAAGATCGAACACAGGTTGCATACATTGCTCCGAGGAGATCGGATTCGAATTGTGGGGCAATACCTCTGTAGCTGCTTTCGAAACGTCGACGGTCGTGGCTCCCGCACGTCCAACTCGTTCTCTTTCACTTAGTTTTGCATCTCCGTGTAGAGTTGATCCCATGTGAAGAAGGCCGGTAGCAACGTTTAGTTCTCGTCAGAGTAGTGCTTACGAAACTCACCGTCAATTGTCTTCTTCGTTCGAACTCGCACTGGTACGACATCACCAAGCTTTTTCGGAAACGATTGAAACCAATTCACTAGCCAACGAATGTCGATCTTTGCTGCGTTAGTGTTCAGCCGACCACCATGTGCCCTGACTGAGAAAGCACCTCCTTGTATCTGACGCCGAAAGCGGGTGATAGTAGCTGTCGAAACTTGGAAAACATTGCACCAGGACTCCCTACACACGCGCCCAACTAGAGGAAGGTAGTACGAGAAGATTAGCCGCTCCCCAGTACCCCGACGACGTACGGCGGTATCCATCTTCATGAGCATCGCTAACGCGGTCATTACACTTTGCTTCTTCTCCCGGGAAGACATGTGCGAAAGAGAACGCGAGAAATTCTCCAGCTCGGCTGCCTTGCCTTGAAGGCATCATTCTTCACAGTTATCGCGCTGAATCAAACTAGTCACTTCCTCCCGAAGCTGGTTGTCACTCAAAACGATGCTTCCGTCCACTGATTACTCCTCGAGCGATTCGGAGTCCGACTCCTCAGCCATATTGTCTTCAGCACTTGAAACGCCACTCGATCCGGCCGATAATGGCTCCCACGCACTGTCACTCGACGCTTCATCACTATGGCTGTGACGGGTCACACAGCACCTTGCACAGAGGAAGTGAGAGCTTCCGAGAGTATACAAACTCTCAGTGAACGGCAGTTCACTAGTCCCTGGCCTCAAGGGACAACTGACCAAGACTAGGTAGATTTAAGACTGAATGTATTTATAGGTGTTTCTAAATCCATCTACATACTAAATGCAAGTCACCTATAGAGTATCCTAGATGTTATCCTATTGGTTGGCTTTGAGGGCGTGTAGCCATGGTGTGTCCACACCACAGATCCCCTGAAGAGTGACAGGCACTCCCATGTAATCCCGTTACATCCTCCCCCACTTAGGTTCGGTTTACCGACCAATCAGGGCGAGCGAAGAAAGTCTCACACTTTTGACTCGCCAAGTCGAAAGCCATCGACTAGCTGCGGTGCCACACCGCGGCGGCTCATTCCCGTTTGAGCCCCGAGCAGCACCCGCGCTCTTCTTCACGGTATCCACGTCGACCTCAGCATGCCCCATGTCGGGGCATCTCGCGGCGAGAAAGCGCACGCCAAGTCTGCTGCTACCAAGCAGCAGACCAAGAGCTCTAAGCCTCGCGGCAAAGGCTCTGCACTACAGGAGGCTACTAAGGTAGCCCCCAAGGCCGTCACCTCGTCTGGTGACGCGCCAGCGGATACGGGCGCGGGCTCACGCCGCAGTCGATCGCCTTCGTTGCCGAAGGACGATGGCCCGAACCCGCGCTTCGCCGTGCGGGAGCACAGTCCTGGCACTGTGGCTGAAGCCAGGGCCAAACACGATGGCAGCCACTCCAATGAGGCTGCCGGCGAGCGTACTCCGCTGCCTAGTGAGGGTGGACGCGAGTCCGTGCACTCACTCGGAAGTGACCATGATGGCCACAGCCCGATGAGTCCGACCGACGAGGCCATGGACTCATCCAATAGCCAGGCTGACGAGGACGATAAACCTCGTCGAGTCCTCAGGAACCTTTTGTTCTCTGAGGGTCGTGAGCGAGCTCAGGCTGCCAAGGCGGCAGCCGAACAGAGCAAGCACACCAAGAAGCGGGATGCTTCTAGGTCACCACGCCGTGAGGCGTTGGAGACCGAGGTTGACCGCTACAAGAACCTCTTCGCCTCCGACTCTGATGAGGAAGAGGGTGCTGTCAACGAGCCCCAAGAGATCTCGAACGATCTCGACCGGCAGGAGGACTTCCAAGCTGACCAGCGAGTGCGGGGGCGTCCTACGACGGGGTCCCACTCGCCAGGTCACGACGGCTCGCCTGTTCGCGAAGGAGGAGCGCCACACCCGCGAGGGTATTGGCCTCCAGAGCCTAGCTCCGGTGCTGAGCTCTACTTGGAGCAGCTCGTTGCTCCTCGTGGGCTCATTGGAGGGCACACTCCAAGGGTGCGTACGAGCGCACCTTGGTTCAGCGGAACCCGTTGTTCACGGAGAACATCGAGGCTGCCAGGTGCGTGCTTCTCGCACCGCACCGAATTCCTCTCAAGGAATTCACGACTCGGCGCAAGAGGCCCGAGAACCGGGGTGGCCTCCATCCCGTTTGGGGTTACCCCTGGGTCTGCCCCGAGAACTGCCAGTCGTGGGGCGCCGCCGACTTGCTGTTCTGGAAGTGGGTAGCTTCTCATAGCTACTCACAGGAGAAGCTCCGAGAGCTCCAACAAGATCTCTTGCTGTCCTATATCCTGGACCAGCGCGATCTTCGGATAGAATTTGTCCATTTGGTTAGCAAGCGACTGCTACCAAAGGACTTTCAGAAGCGCGCGGCTTCTAGCGCTCAAGGTGAGCGCGGGTATGAGCTGTATGCATCAGCGCCCATACCCCGTTCGGGCAAGAAGGCCCGGACTACTCACGAAGCTGCCGCCGCTTCTGTTCCCAGATCGCGACAGCCTTCGGGCAGTCAGCCGGGAGCCGCTCAATCGGCTCCCACGAGTTCTGTGGGTCGGGGTATCCCCGCCACTTCACCAGGAGCTGGCGCTTTCCATCAAGGCGCCGCTCGCAGACGATCCACTCCACGGGGTAGTGGGTCTCACCATTACGGTCGAGGAGAGGTGGAGGAGCCCTCGTTCGGCTTCGAGTACGAGGCACCTCCTGCGGTGCGCTCCTCCCGGTTGAGTGCACCGCTTGCGACTGTGACTCAGCCGCAGAACGCGGAGGTTGATCGTCTCCGTCAACGCGTTCTTGTCCTCGAGATCGCTCTGGGTCTCGGGACTGGCGGTGATGTTGCCGCCCAGGCCGGGAATCGCGGGGTCCTCGC